>JZLH01S0607637.1:46337-56626 GCA_001188425.1 Eucidaris tribuloides | reverse complement strand
AAAGAGACATACGTGTCACCATAGGTATCATGTGTCGGAATTGGCGCGTTAAAGTGAGAGAAATTGATTTGATCAGTTCTTGTTTAGCTCAAATTTGATCCTGCTAAAGAAATCTGTATAGGAACATAGTTTTTTCGGGTAAGCAACGATGACCCATAGTTTGGCAATTTTCGTTTGATTTCAACCCCCATCCCCTCCCCAATTTATTTGATTTATATCGGATTTTATCATTCAAAATAATTATATCAAACATTGCCCGCATTAAGTATGAAAGGGGATTTATTTAACAAAATATGAATCAATTCATACACCCCTTGATTTTTTTTCTCCATTTTTAACCAGAAAGAATCTTAGTTTCCCTCCATTTTCGTCACACGACAAATTTCTTATGTATTCCTTTTTCTTCATTTTGTCAATGATTTAAATCAATTTATTTAAATTTGCCAATTCTACGATTAACCATTGGTATCTACTATCTTCACACTTCGAAAAGTTCGTTGTGCTCAAGTTATGTATCCAAAATTAACACTATCTTTGAACTGAAACGAGGATATGATCAGATTTTACATCGTGGCATTCACGACAAGATCCACAATTACAGGAACACTACTTTTAGGAGTACATTTTTTGGCAGGAAGATGTCTTCCCTGACTTCTATACAAAATAAAGGAGTTTTTAGTTCAATTATCCACACTGTGAGAAAATAGGACTATATGAACATAAACGTATAATTAAATTATGTTTGCTTGCCAAATTTTGCTCTTTCTTTCGTGACAAATCATCACTTCAGAATTGTCACTCCTGCTATAGGATTAAAACGCGCAAACTGTTTTATGTTTCTCTGTTAATCACATTATCAGGTCTCTTTGCTGGATAAGCAGTTTGAATTCAGCATTTCTTTTTAACTTATTTTGTACTTTCACAAGTTCAAAATGTTTGATTGTACTTTGCTGGCCGGGGGTGAGTGTACAATTCCTATATCAGCACATAATATTATTTTCTAGAAAACTTTATGGAAGCCGTTGAAGTATTTGTGATGAAAAAATAATATCAAATCTACACCGTCTGACAAAGGATGTTGTGTGTATGTTTGTATGCCTGCGTAAATCGATCATTACAGTTTTTCAGACCGAAATAGTTTTTTTTTTTCAACTTCAGTGTTTCAATTATTTTATGGCGGTAATGTTATATGATTCATCAAACCTCGTGAGACCACTTTCTGCATTCACTGAACATAGATTTGTGACCTGTCATTTTTAACATTTTGATCGCGAGGCACAGATCTTTCCAATCGTTATTTTACCGATTTACGTCAAGTTATAAAAGTGCGACTTGATGAATGAACTTTCGTTTAACAGTTTCCAAAAGAGACAGAGAGAATGCGTGGGGGTAGGGGAGGATGGGGAGTTAGTAAACCCATTGATTTCAGCGAAAAAAAATCCACTCTGAGATGGTCTTTGTTTCTGGAAACAGTAGATTTAAACCCTTCGCATCCAACATTAATTTACATCAGAAAGAAGATGTATTTTTTTTATAGTGAAGACATTGTTAGCATGCGCTAATAGAACAGGATTGTTGTCTTCCTAGACAATTAGAACAATGGATTTAAAGAGAAATGTGATTATTGCTATCCACATGTGCGTAAAAAGTCGACTGAGTTGCGGCAAGCAACGAGTCAAGGGGCAACTTGATCACTTCTTCTTGACAGAAGATACGATGATGAGGATGACGATGATGATGATGACGATGATGAGGATGACGAGGATGACGATGATGAGGATGACGAGGATGACGATGATGATGATGACGAGGATGACGATGATGAGGATGACGATGATGACGGTGATGAGGATGACGATGATGACGATGATGATGACGATGATGATGATGATAATGATCGTGGTGGTAGTGGTGATGGTGGTGGTGGTTTTGGTGGTAGTCACGGTAATGGCGATGATGATGATGGTGATAACGATACACATAGATTTTTGTAAATCTTGTCTTTAGGTTAGAAAGACGGCAACTTTTTAAGTGGAATAAAGACAAGTCCAACTTTTATTCACAAAATATTCGCGTCGTTAAAGAGAAACAATATAGATATCTTTGTTTTGCCCCAAAATACTCAGTGTAACATGCGAGGGTTCATTGTATGTCAACGAGGGGAAAAGAAGGCACAGGACCATTACAAAATGTAATGTTAAGTACATGCATAGACGAGCCTACTGAACTTATATTCTATCAAATCCTTGGTTCACACAATACACTACATCCATTTACGACCGTTTGATGTAATATACTTTTGACCTGCTCCCTACCACTTGCAAATTTGTGCTTTTATTATCATCTTGTCCCAAGTTGTCGAGCACTGACAGGTAATAAAAGGCTATAAGTTTACGTGCCGCGGCCGCCTAAATTTACACTCATGGCAAACAGACGGGGAAATCGTTTTAGGGTTAGGATTGAAATTTACTTCTGGAAATAGTTTTTAATGCCCGCATGAAATAACTCTCTCAATAGGAGTCGAACTTTTTTGGTAACTTTGTCTCCTGTTACACCCAAATATTGATTGTTTGAGACAAACGCAGCCTGCCGACCGTTTCCATAATTTTTAAAGGCCGCGGGGAACCACACCGTAATATTGATGCAGCTGGGTTATGTCGACATTCATTAATACATATCGGAGACGTGGAAAGTTTGTTGGGATTTTTTATGATGAAGTGGTTACCTCCATTAAAACTTAAACCATATATGCTTAAACTGGACACCAGCATTCCCTTTTTTGCCGGCAAGGTTTAAAGGCAAACAGCAGGATTGGAAGTCCTTATACTTTGGGATAAAACTACGTTATTATCAAATACACTGCTCAATGCTTCTGTTGTCTAAATTTCGTGGTCAAAATTATTTTTCATTACTTTGTAAATAATCACCATCACTACTCATTGTTACAGGGAAATTGGTTGGGTAGCTTTGTGTGGGATCAATTTCTATCAGGGCACCAGAATAATTCAATACTGGTAATGGACGCTTGTTTCTCCACAAGTAAACAAATTCAACACAAATCCCTCCAGCCACGAGATATACTCCCAGCTGATGTATACATTGGTATATGTTTCAACCTATTTGGTTCTTGGGGTATTCTTTTTTAATTCTGCCAATCATGGCAATACCCTTTAACTTCTCTGTTATGTATTTCTTTGTTTATTATTCTATTATCATTTTCTTTGTTGTTCCTATAGCGTGATGGATAAATTATCACTGAAGTAACCATGCCAGTTAAAATGGGTGAATGACGTTTATTTCGTTGTTGTTGTTTCTGTTTCGCCTTATATCGAGGTGTGTTATTATTTCCATGTGACGCTCACTTTGATTTTGACATCAATTATCGTAATCTATCAGCATGCTTTTCTTGCACAGGCCCATAATCTTGCGGCTTGCATATAATGAAAAACAAACCTGTACTGGAATGCCAAAAACATGAATTGTCGATACATACAGAGAATACATCTCTAGAATAAATGAAAATTATCCAGTTTTGCTTTAATAGTAAACAAAGTTAAATGATAAAATGTATAGGATTCATAGATGCATGTATGATGTTATATATCTAGCTCTGCAACCCCCCCCCCCCGATAACAATAACATCTAAAACAAAATAAAACATACAACCAGCCGTTTGATTCAGTCAAAGTAATTGTCTAGAAACTTAGCTGATCTGTTTTACAACATTTGCAAAAATGACTCTACAATGAAAGAAAATAAATGTGAACATAATTTACTGCGTAGCAAAAATCATAAATTCGATGACGGTTCTCGCGTCAAAGAAACGATAAGTTCTATGATACATATCTGTCAACGTGCGTTGGCGGCTGTGGGGTTTAAATACGTCAGATGGAGGGCGCCGCCAGCGTCACGGTCATGAGTTCTTCACGGTCCATATTATAAGCGTCAAATCAAGCGTTTGATTACCCAACTTTGAAGGGCGTACGGATTAGGAAAAGGAAGGAAGACACATTTACTCAGAGCAGAGTTTGACATTTGAATTTGTCATCAGTAACTATAGCGAAGAAACACAAAACATCTGAGTGGAGAAAATATCGTAAATTATTCACGTTCATCAGATATTAAATATCATATAAAACTAAGGCTAAATTTATGATAGTATGGCGATCCTACAGCCTTGTTCTAGATGTTATTAAACAATATCCTTTTTCGTTAGCAGGTTAGTGATCTTTTTGTAAACAACGATAAAAAAACAAAAACAAAAATGTTTTCAATATTATTCCAAAGACAAGTCAGAGCCATATGTCGTTCAGTTTTTAATTAAGTCATTGCTCATGCCAACCTCAAGCTTTTATGCCTTGTAACATTTAAAACTCCTGACAAGAACCTGTAATACGGTGTGATATAGGTTCACAGGCATTCCGTGCGGAGCACTGATTCAGAGAACTCGACTTCATATGGAAATCACTCCCTACCCGTCTATGTCACGATAGGCAGACGGGTGTGGTTTTTTTTTATCGATAGTATCAATATCAGGTACAAAGAAATATGAAAATGATAATGATAATGATAATTGCTAAGATTTAAGTTTATTTAGGCATAAACTTTGCACAAGCCTACTAAAAAATAAACGTGTCGAAATATGTCAAACTGAAATCATTAAAATCTACCAAGATTTACTTGCTCTTTGTAACTCAGATCTATCAAAAGATCCTAATTTAGCAAATATAGTTTGATTGTGATCAGTGGTTTGTTCGGACACATTTTAACTAGTCTTTTCCCCCGGTGTACCTACACAAACTGGGCGAAAACAGTGAATATTCATAAATATTCGTAGTAACGTGCCATTATTTCATTATATTCTTTTATATTCTTTAAATTCATACGTTGTATAATATTTATTTCATCACAGTTTTGACATGCTGCAAATATAATTTATTGTCTCCACATACGGTAAAGATTCTTAATCGGTTGAAGGTTTTTATTTTAGGAATATGCAGCTAATCTTAGACGAGCCGGGGGTTCAGTTGTTATTTCATGGTAAACTTGAAATCGAATATCAACCATCTGTCCTGGCTTGTAATCAGCAAATAACTTTTGCTCTGTAGACAGTTTCTGGACAATTTTTGGGGGGCGATTTGCAGAATACATTCCGAGGACATACACATGGATTATCCTTGTTGTTCCAAATCTAACTTAAGTAGTGATAATACTCAAATAAGTCACAAAGATCCTGCTATCTGCTCACACGCACACACAAAATGTAAGGGAATGAGTCTTCGTTTTGATATAATCCTGATGGTTATCGTGATATAACCACAAGACGAATCTTGGCATGGGCTTCAAAATGCTAAATGTCAGTGCATCATTAAAACGTATTTGAAAAGAGCAATGTTTTGTTATTAGCGTATTTCGAATGTCATTGTTTTTGTTTGTTAGCCTGTATATGGCTGTTTGTTTTTGTCCAAGTCACTGTCTCATTAAAGGCAAGGTTCACCCTGACATCAATCTGCTTTTAATAAAAGCAGAACAATGAGAGAAACATATTAATGAAAGTTTGGCGAAAATCCACCAAAGACTAACGGAGTTATGAGGTTTCAAAGATTTAAATTTGTGACGTCACATGCGAGCAGCTCTCAATATGTCATGTAATATAAATTCTATAAATTGTCATTTTTAATGGTTCATTATAAACTGAATGAGATTTTTCATAGAAGCATGTATGAAATAATGTTTCCGATAATATATTGAATGCACAGGTAAAATCATTTTCAAATTTCTGCGAAAACGGCATGTGACGTCACAAATTTACACGTTATAAATTCAATAACTCTGTTATTCTTTGGTGGATTTTCACCAAACTTTCATTAATATGTTTCTCTCACTGTTCTGCTTTTTTTCTAAAACCAACTTGACGTCAGGGTGAACCTTGCCTTTAAAGGCACAATTTATCAATGTTCCCCGATAGATCCTTCTATAATTGTATTCATGATCTGTCTACCTTTGTATCTATCCGTCTGTCTGCAGCTACTTTTTCATTAAAGGGAGAAGGAGCCAGCAACAACAGGCATAAGTTAAGAAAAAGGTAATATTGTGAGTATTGTGAGAGTTAAGGTACATAGTGATAAAGACAGCCTACATAAGGGGTACTGTGTGATACTCACCCTCAGCAAGGCCCTATAAATTAGTTAATTTGTGTTTATTTTACGTCTTTGCAAGTTTTATCCCGGGATAAAACTTAGAGAAACAGCTATAGGGGGAGGAGCTTATCGATTCAAACAGTGCAAACATTACCACGGCGCGACTAACACACGTCGGGTGCCATGCATCGGTCACGCATGGTCAGCTCCAGACCTGTGTAAGTTGGTTGGCAAGAACTCAAATCTCTTCTCAACTTATGCCTGTTAGTTGCTGGCTCCTTCTCCCTTTAATATGCCTCTGTCTACGTGTATTTTGTATCTACGAATCCAGATCTGTCTTTATCAATCTACATATAAATTTATCGATCTGTATCTTTCTTCCATTCTTTCTTTTTAATTGTCTTCACCATAAAAGGTAAGGGTAGAAAGTGTTTTTTTTAGTGTTGTTATGTAAATAATTGATATGAAGCAAATATTTTCACTTTTAAAAAAGGTGTTTGACAGGTCATTCATTGGTGACAATGAAAGGGAAAAACATGGAGGTAGAAGAGAGACCTTCATGGAAAAAAAACCAACTAAATCACAGATTCAGGAATACAACTACACATAGGCTTACGCGTGCGGCTGGCAGAAGGTCGTTAGCAAATGCTCTAAGCAGAAGGGCGTTAAAGGCAAGGTTCACTCTGACATCAAGTTGGTTTTAATAAAAGCAGAACAATGAGAGAAAAATATTAATGAAAGTTTGGCGAAAATTCATCTAAGAATAACAGAGTTATGAAGTTTCAAAGTTTTAAATTTCTGACGTCACGTGCGAGCAGGTCCCCATATGTCATGTGATATAAATTCCATAAAAGTGCCGTTTTCTTAGAAATTTGAAAATGATTCTACCTGTGCAATTAATATATTATCAGAAACATTATTTCATACATGTAACTATGAAAAACCCCCATTCAATTATCATGAACTATTAAAAAATTGAAATTTATGGATTTTATATTACGTGACATATGGGGAGCTGCTCGCACGTGACGTCACAAATTTAAAACTTTGAAACTTCATAACTCTGTTATTCTTTGGTGGATTTTCGCCAAACTTTCATTAATATGTTTCTCTTACTGTTCTGCTTTTATTAAAACAAACTTGATGTCAGGGTGAACCTTGCCTTTAACAGTTATTGCTTGTAACGTGACAACCATTGGCTTATTTCACATGAAATCAAAGTACTGTGATCTTTTAGATCCTCGATCATCCTCCTATCTGTATGTAAGGCAAAAATATGGAATAAACCTATGGATTTCAAATTAGAGGCAATTTACTGTTAACGCCCCCCTGCTTAGAGCATTTGCTAACGACCTTCTGCCAGCCGCACGGCGGTATCATTAATTAACAAAATGTTGACTTGGAAGGGGGTGTGTGCGTGTGCCTCTTAAATTCTAGCACCCAAAAGTGAAAGCTCCGTAACCTTGATATCAAAATAATGTAGGCCTGCAGTCATAATGTTGCTACATGCATTAAACTTCTTACAATTCCCAACTAAAATTTGAGACGGAAAAAAGTGCTTCGAAAAAAACCGGAACTACTCTTTTTTTGCAGACACTTGTCGAAGTAAATTTGGGGTAAAAAAATCTGTTTTTCCAGATGTAAAAAGTTCTTTGAAGGTCGAACGGAAATGACATACAGAAGAGAGCCACAACGATGAGAATAAAAAGTAGGATTAAAGGCTTCAGGTAAAGTTTTAAAAATCTAAGCTACATGATCCTTCATACTATACTTGCTAGTGTCTTTCGTAAGGTATCAAAATGAAGGTCTGAAAAATGCAGTTCAAAACCGATCATTTAGTGCTGTTAAAATTGAAAATTAATGAACAATCATTTCAGTTATAGCATTTTTGTCCACAGGACATTAATTCAAATGCCGATATTTATCTGCATATGCTAGAGATAGCATCATTGTCTAAATTTTGTATTTCAGTGTGTTTATTTTCCATTCAAATATTATATAAAAGAGATCCGATATCAAAATCTGAGATTTCTTTTTATTAAATGGGGATTCCATAATGTTAAATAGTGTTTTTAAAGGATGAATCTGATAAAAATGTTGTTGCTTTTTCCTATTTGACAACTGCATTGATAAATCAATGAATACCTTCTCACTAATTAATACCATTATTCATGCCAATCAAATGATCGTCATCACTTAAAAGTACAGAGGATTAGAGTTGACAATTTGGATTTTGGTTAAATTTATAAGAAAATGAATGTTTCAGGCATGCCCTACTCAGCTACTCGACAAAATAGGTGGTACAGCAAATTGATATGGATAAAATGCCTCTAAACTCTATAAAGATTGCGATTATCTTGAATATTGTGTTGCAACCCTTTTTTACTTGTGATTTTATTAGCACATGCGACTCTGCTTTTCTTTCTACGGCCGTGAGTTCTTGACCGGTGATCCTACCCCATACACCTATAACGTATACTCCCTTTAATCTAGCGCTGTGGCATGCGCCAATCTATTCTGTTACACTCACTGTCCATAACCCATGATGGTTATAAATATACAAAGGTATCCATATTTATTTTCTTGACCTTTACTTAGAGAGTTTTAGATACGCATAAATTCTTCTTGAAGACATTCAGCCAGCTCCACGAATCAGGCATGGTCTGATTATCAGACCCTAATTTTGTAATGCGTGTCACGTCAGTGATAACTTTCGTATTTCTTCTGCTCTTACAGGCATGGGTTTTTCTTTTGCATGCCTGAAAATTAACATTCTGTAAATACACTGTTATATAGAAGAAAACACCATCTGAGAACCTTTAACAAAAAATAGGAGCCAGAAGTTAGTGATTGTTAAAACTTTGACCTGAATTATTGTCCAGTGGATACAAAAATTCCCAGCATAGAACTTACATTTAACGGCATTTTGGCGCATTTTTCCAATTTTAGGTAATTACTGATCCTCAGAAATAATGGATAGGGCCTATGTCCTTCATAAACACCGTAAGGGCATGAGTGATGTTTTGCTGTGCGGCGGGAAGGATGCAAATGAAATTTCCAGCCTTTATACGTCTGCAAGCACTATTTTGTTTATTCCCGAAGCTCAGAATCGTGTGTACCTTGTGTGCTGGGTGCAGTGTATACAATTATGAAATATCAGTTGGTAATATGTTAGATGGTCACGTCAAGTAGGTTCATGGTGTCTTTAGTAATAAGACTTGCTACAAGTATCTTTACGGGTCTGCGATTCAGACTACATCAAGGCTGAAACCTTGCAACAGGCAAGGAAGCACTTTGCGTACACCTTATCCTGGAGAGGGGTCCGAGGGACAATTGCCGCCACCATCCACCCGCTGGTGAAAAGTGATATATTACCCTTGCAGTACCCCCCCCCACCCACCCCCTCCCTCCGGTGAAATTAGGATGAACGTACTTTCTCCGCTCCACCCCTCCATCCACTCCCCTTCCTACAGTCCTCCTCCCTGTGACTGTACGTGTCACACTCCATCTCAATTGAGAAAGGAGAACTTTACATGTAGATAGTATTCAGGTAGGGTGCCCTGCCCCCTCCCCCAGTAGCATTGCCCCCTCATATTTGCCAATGCTTCATTCGTCAGCGGGTGTGACGATTGACGGTATTTCAACTTCAGATTAGACGGGATAAGTGCAGAAAGCCTTGTTATCAAATTAGTATAACCGGCCAAGGTACACTGCATCTTATGAAAATAAACACATACTGTTACAGGTCAAGTGACGATATTGGACGAGAAGAAGGTCGCATGATATATGGGTATGTTGAGCGGTAATAAATTGATGTCGGATGGAAAATAGCAAGACAGCCGAGGAATGCATTATGAAATAGATTAAGCCATTAGATTACGTAACCGTAGTCCATGAACGACCGCGCCAACATAAATCAGAAGAAATATCATCAAGTGAAACTATTATTTAAAGGGAAATAGCAGAATTGGAAACAGTCTTTAGATTTAGCCAGTAGATTCTAGAAATCATGTAGGCCTACAATGTTCAATGTTGTTGCTTTTGAAAAAAAAAAGTTGTAAAATGTTTTACATTTTAGAACAATCTGTTGTGACAGTCATTTTTTTTTTTGCGTAAAGCCTTGCATGCAGGGGCGTTGATCCATGTTTC
>JZLH01S0607637.1:26500-37977 GCA_001188425.1 Eucidaris tribuloides | reverse complement strand
TCGTAGATGAAGGCGAAGTGATCAGTGAGATTCAACATCCCACAGATATACGAGAGAGATATATAGAGTCAGAACCTTCCCGAACGGGCGTTGTCTTTGACTAGCGAAGGTGATCATCTCGTTATCAAATTCCACACCAGCCACCGAGCAAAGGTCACGCTCCTATTAGCAATTTTAGTCGGTTTTATGCGTTGCTTCGCACGCCGTGCTACCCTCTGCAACGCACAGCGTTATCCACTATAGCTCGTGTAGACAAAGTATATTATACATTGTCATACGAAATTAAGGCTTCCACAGTTGCGTGTAAAGAATAATATGATGTTGAGTATGCGGCACTAAACATGGGAACCATGGAATTTCGGTTATAAACGTTTACATGAAAGGAAGTGAAATATGTAATGTAAAAATAGTAGCATGATATAGCTCATTTTGTGTGTAGAATGGGATATTGACCACAACAAGTAAGAGTGAGAGTCTTGTATGCATCACTGCTTGAATTCGTTGAGTGTGGAATCCTGAAGGCGATCGCCTGCAGCTTAATTGACCTTGTCTGTGGAAATTCCCATTTGCACTGTTGGGAGTTCTGACGAGCTATGGTCACGCCATGTCCTATGCACTGTGTTCTAGACGAGCGTCGCTCGAACTTTGCTGACTTCGTTCACAACAAATCTGACATACAAACTTCAACATAGCTCGTCAAACGATACCGCTAGCGACAATAATAATGGAAACTCCATTTTAACTTTTAATTCAAAGCTGCACAAACATGCAAATTCTACACGCAGTTTAAGTCTGTGAAGAATACATTTAGCGAATCTCACTCTTACCTTCATGTCATACATATAATTAAGCACGCCATATTTAGAGAGAACGCGGAGATTTGTAATCACACATCTATATCTTCCGCACACGACACAGTATACACAATAACACCGCATACCACGGGTCACCGCACACGTACACTCGCACAGTACACGACGTTCATTCACGCGCCGTCATGCAATGAGTGCACTACGGACGTGATATACATCTACGGACTCATTGAACGACTAGGATACGAGTCTACCAGCCGTTTCAAAGCCAGCGCGTACGGGTCTGTATTCTTCAATTTATTCAAATTCCTTTAAAACGCCATCGCGTAAATTCTTATTTTCCCCGGTTAGTCTCATCAAAATAGACCAAAAATATTATGTTGTCGTCAAACGGTGCCGAAATGAGAAATCAAATGTCTGCCAAGTTCAGAAGTTCTTTCTGTGCCAGGCGGCCAGCGTGGCCTAGCCCCCGGCACATACGGTCGCCCAAACGTTAACGCAGCTGCTACTAAGAGTTCACAAAAGTGGTCGATGCTGCACCGGAAAAACTACGGTTTCGTCCGTTGTGAGATCCTGTGCTACCGAGGTTCAAGAGATATCGCAAGTGTACAATAACAATGTGTGTGCGGACTTCGCGCTGTGAGATCCTGTGCACGACGTCAAATATACCTCATAT
This sequence comes from Eucidaris tribuloides, assembly GCA_001188425.1. Lineage (NCBI taxonomy): Eukaryota > Metazoa > Echinodermata > Echinoidea > Cidaroida > Cidaridae > Eucidaris > Eucidaris tribuloides. Next base: position 36,489 of record JZLH01S0607637.1, on the reverse strand, counting down.
GAGGGATCCCCTCTTCGGGCGAGTTGCCCTCACTGGTGATGGACTTGCACATCCCTGACACAATCTTTAAAGAGTGATATTACTTGTACTTCTCTTCGAAAAAGTGGGGAATGTTCGTACAAGTGGTTCCCCAACTGACATTGTAAGGGATGCATAAACCTTTGTCTACGCCCCTTCTAATTCAAGACACAATTCATCAAAATGTTTCCCTCAAACCATTCGATGGAGAAACCATATGCTGATGAACATGCTGCCAAACTATAAACACTGTGGTTACTGCAAAAATGACGAATAAAGATACACGTGGTCTCTTATTCTGCAACCGGATATGGAAAAGGTGACAAAAAGAACAGATCCATAATAAAACATTTTGTTATTGTTGTTGATTTCAAGTTTCCCGTACACATTACTCATTCAGTCTAATCGATATATCATACATTTACAGTTTTTACACATTTCTTTGCAGTACAGGGGAAGTTTCCAAGTAAAAGTCATTAGATTACCAGAAACACGAGGTACACTCATTAGCGGAGCGGATGAACACAAGGCTAACGGCAAACTATACAGGGTGGCCCAGAAAGACAGTACAGTTACATATATGGTTATTTCCCAAATTAATTGTTCATCTGTATTTAGTTCGTCTGATTTTTGCTTTGTTTTTTTTTTACGAGAAGAATGGCAACAAGATCATCTATTTTGGTTGTGTAGGGAGCCTACTTGTTTTAGGGCGGTTTTTGTGAACCAATGTAAATTTGGTATGCGTGTGTCAGTTTATAATTTCTATAGGACGCATCATTACCGCTTTACCCCTAGAAATGCTGAAATGCACTGCTTTGCAAAAATGTCTCTAAAATGAATACTACTGCTGAACGAAAATTTACGGTCTGAGCGTTGTATTGCTCAGAAAAGAACACACTATCAGATGAACGAGAAAAATAGTGTTTTTTCTTGGATAATGAAGGGAGAAAAATGGTAAATTGAGCTCACCGTTTTTTATGGGCCACCCTGTATAGTGGCACTGAATTTGAACTCATCACGACAAACAATGCTTAATTGTTTTCGGCTTGTAATTAATCACTTGATCGAATGATATGACATCAATGATAAAAACGGAAGCTCGGCTGCTCGGGTCAGACAGAAAACTAAAACCGTTCTATCAGTGCGTCATTTTATATCGTTTGGTAGGAAATATGACACCGGTGTACTATGCCATGTAATGACGCACCATGCGCTATCATCTTACAATTAATGCTTTTTTACCGCTGTTTACGGAAATAAATATGAAGAGTTTTGATCTAAATAAGGAGCAAAATCCTCTTCAATGCCGTTGGACAAAGTGCATTTCTTTGTCTGACACACGCCTATTGAAAACAAATCAAGCTTTGCGTGACTGCAATTTGGCTTCACATTTGATAACATCGATAAGGTTGTTTGTATTCATGAATGTCAAAACTCATTTTACGAAGAATCGTGTTTTTTTTTAGGGTTTTATAGGACTTAGCACTATCTATTCATGTATATATATATATCAAAACAATGACGCCTTCTTATTGCTTGAAGCAAGGTCTTTTTTTTACAACATGACAGGAAGTGAGTTTTTTTATTATAAATAATCAAAATAATGTTGTTGTTGCCTTGGTTACAATGATGTTGATATGAAGTTGTGTTTCATCATGTTCTGTTTCCAAAGTGCAGTATTATCCATGACAACTCCATTAGTCAGTTTCAAAATAAAATGTTATTTTGATTCCATTTTTTGACTGCCGTTTCCGCCATTTCTTAGGTTTACTTGGCTAAAGGCCGGAATACTTGTGGCGGTGCCACGGGGGGGCGGCCGCCTCCCCCTCCCCCACAAATAAAGAGAACGAAAAATCCGTAAAATCATGGGGTTTTCGTGGAATTTTTGCCTTTTGACATCCCCCATTGATTTCCCCCCTCCTTATGATTTTACCCTGGCACCGCCCCTGCTTGTTGATACAGTAAGACTACTGCGAATTGTATAATACAAGCACTACCTCTCATTTGGTGTACATTTTCCAATAAAAAGACAATACGCGATTATCACCACACAATGTTATTTTAATAATGTACGTATACGGTACGTAATTTATCATTAGGGACTGGCTTTGTCTAAATTATATCTAGATTATTATGCAGACCTTGCATATCTGGTTGCGTCGCATTCACGATTTTCATATTTCCAATTCCGAATACATAAATTTCGGTACAATGTTCAGGATGTAGAATATCACTGAATTTCAATGGGGTAAACGGGCCAGATGTTTATACAGTAAACTATAGGCCTACTGATTTTCAGCCTTTTATCATGGGCTGATGAAATTATGTGTATATTTTGGTAATACTAGTAATAGCATAACTGCCCATATGGTGTTTAGTAGCCCATGTAATACACTATGTAGGTCATATTTTAAAGTTTGATAATTTTTTACATGGTGCTTCTTCCACAATGTTGTTTTTCATCAAGTCTGACATTAAAGCTAACACAGTACTGAATCAAAGAAATGACCATAATAGATCCAACCTGTCCACATCCTTACGGAAACCACATCCGAACTATCTTGCTTTCATCTTGATACTATGACGAAGAGCTACAAATAACGACAAATAAGTCCACATTGCAATCATTATTACCATCATTATTTTTCTCACATGTTTGCTGTCATATATCAACTATTGTCTAATAATCACGGAAATGGTGACGGTACTGTGTTGATATCGGTGGCAGTTTCAATCCATATACGAAAGAAGAGCTTATCACTGAATTCCAGCTATTGTACTCCCACAAAAATTGAACTCGTTAATCTGTTAACCTTTTCAGCACCACAGATACGGGTATATGGGTGTAAACGATGTCGAGAAATTGAAGTTTCTTGAACCCGGTGGCTTTAGTAGACCTATCTTACTCATCTAGAATTTGTACTTTTATGTAACAAAAGTGCATGCCTTTTTTTTCCTTTTCCCGCTACTTTTGGCGATAGTGATATACTCAAGCATGATATGAATACATGATAATCAAGGAAATAACCTAGGGATGATGTTTCATTTTCTTTGTCTGTTTATTGATTTCGTTTGAGAATGTGGACCAAACAATGCCAACATACAATGATTATTTCATTGTGGCAAAACTTTTGCTTCAATTCATATGGGATTGAAAAACAACTCTTGAAAGCGCTCTTTAACGAATGAACTGCACGATCATAATATTGTTGAAATGTTATGTCAATGGGTGTAAAGTTTGTTGTATTGAATTATCAAAACATCACACCGGAATGAAAGGATGGGGAAATAGCCCTTCCCCTATCATCAATATCGTGATAATGTAGACCGCTGCGTAGCAACCATGCAGTCTTGTACATGTAATTGTAATAACTATATGGTTGACAGTGGCGTAACAGTCGGCGTAACAGGCAGGGGGCAGATTCCCCCCCCCCCCCCTCCGAAGGATTTTTATCGGGAAAATTCACCACAACTCCGGGAAGAACAAAAGGAAATACATGTACGTATATTTTGGACTTGATTACCGGGAATTTTTTGGCTCTGCCCCCCCCCCCCGATAACAGGCACCTGTTACGCCGCTGATGACTGACTCCACACCCGTACCGATGGCATTTGAATGGTACTTTGATTGATATACCATTAGCTAGCTGCAATCTTGTCGTATCATTTTTTTTTCCGTAAAAGGTCACCTGATTATAGAGTGCTTTGTCAACGTAACTTTTAACCACAAAAATCAAAACAAAAGCTACATAAATGAACCGAAGGGCAAAGACACGATAAATCAATTTCGGTCGCTCTACAAATCAAACTGGCCGAACATCTACATACAGACGGAAACGGAACATCATCATCTGAACCACATCAAAGATGTCCTCCCAAGAAACCGTGATGAATCAGCATGAGGCTTGATTCTGCTATTGTTTTATTGAGCTCTGTTTTCACTTTGTTTACAGTGTACACTCTTAAAGGCAAAATTCACCCCGACGTCAAGTTGGCTTTAATAAAAACAGAAAAAAATATGAGAAAAATATTAATGAAAGTTTCAAAGTTTTAAATTTGTGACATAACATGCGAACAGCTTCCCATTCGCCATTCCATACATTGCCATTTTTTAATGGATCATGATAACATGTTTTTTTTTTCCATAGAAGCCTGTATGAAATAATGTTTCTGATATTATAGTGAATGCACAAGCAAAGTCATTTTCAAATTTCTGAGTGAAACGCATTTTATGGAATTCATATCACATGACATAATTATGGGGAACTGCATGCTCGCATGTGACGTCACAAATTTAAAACTTTAAAATTGCATAAATCTGTTATTCTTTGATCGATTTTCGTCAATTCTTCGTTTATATGTTACTCTCATTTTTCTGCTTTTAATAAAACCTAAAACCAACTTGACCCGAGGGTGAACTTTCTCTTTAAAGGCGATGTGTCTAATTAACCAGTCTATTGGTGGGCATAATCAACCAGTAATACTGCTCAAAATGTAGCAATAGCCAATAATGTGAGTTTAAAAGGACCAAACTACAAGACAGTGAAAAATTATTTAAATTATTGGTTTAATTTCATCCAATTTCTGAGTGAGATATTGGTAATCTTAACGAATATTTTTGAGCGTATGACATTTTTTAAATTTCTGTATTCAATTAAATTTATTCATATTACTGTTAAAAAACATACAAAATTAATGCAATAGTACAGTCAAACATTGACATACACAAAACTGCTATAGTGATGCAAAATATCACATAATGGCCAATAGCCGAAAAATACAATGGAATATTATGGGGCCTATTTAAACATGCCGCTGCGTTCTTATTCATTCGTTATCCGTATAATCGTGGAATGACTTTAAATAAATGATGTATATTGACGCATTGACTGCGATTTAGATTTTAGCATGGTCATAAAATTACATGGTTTCTTGGGGGGAAAGATATATGCTGAGTGAATTGAATACACTTACATGAAAAGTATCGTTAAACTAGTTCTTGTCATACTCTCGGGAAAACATATCTGTTGAGTAAAATACTAAACCTATCGTTGAGTAGTTCTTGACCTATGATACAGGTTGAAACCTTCGCAGCGGGTGAAAGTATGAGTACACACTAACTTCTTCACTGAAAGAATGATACATGAACTAGTTTGACAACTTTACTCTCTAAAGACATGAAAGATGAGTACAATTTTTCGTATAGAGCTATATTATAGGCCTACATCGTAATGTGTGGGGTTTTTTTAGGCTAAGGTAAAACATTACAGTTGATGGTTTATACTATAATCTTGGATCAGTGCCTTTTAAGGCACTGTTTCACGACTTTCTTCTATGGTATACATGGAGCGAATGTCCGATATTTGCTCCGGCGACATTGATCCGACGATTATTTATAACAATAATAATAATAATAGTTATAATAATAATAACGTCATATTTACCCCGGGTAGCCACGTCAGTCTGATAGACTGCTCTTCCAGCGGGCCCTGCATAACTTGTTAAAATGTTATTATTACCCTTCTCTGTTCTAGAATGCCGAACGCCTGGCTAGAAAGCAGAAGGTACCATTTTAAAAATTCTTTGGTATGACCCGGCCGGGGCTCGAACACTCGACCTTCCACACGTGAGGCGGACGCTCTATCCACTAAGCCATCACACCGGTGATTTCATGCATTAACCCTGACCTCAACCCTAACCCTAACCCAATTCTGAACTGGAAACCCAATGGCAACCCTAACCCTAACTTTTTTTCTTCTGAGACATTAAAACCGGAGCAACTGTCGCCGGAGCAAATATCGGATCATCCATGCAGGGGGAGCACTTGAATTCCGTTATGGTTATAATGTACTATGGAGGTAGGTATACCTCCATGGTTATACGGTACATGTACAGGCAGGTGTTCATATGGCGCTAACACTATAATTTCTGATACTTGGAAAATTATGTCTTTGACAAGATTTAGCGACTAGCTGTGATGTGTGAAAATGTGCTAATGGGTATCTTGATTGCCTAATTCGGCTTCACGGTGTACCATCATTACCCTTCCGGACCAGAGCTGATGAGGACACCGTCACCTTTGATGTGGCGCCGATTAGACCTCGCTGCGCTCCAATCTAGTCGGAGCACGGAATTTACCCCATACTCGGCGAATATAAAGCTATTGACCAGGAATCTGTTACATACTGTCAATGTCACTTCAATTTTAGGGAGTAGTGTCGCCGTATGGTGCCTATATGCCAGGTTCCAACTCGGCCTATAGAACACTTGACACCACCGAAGCTGTCTCATGTACTGCGGCAGCCTCACTCGCCAATGAAGTCTTGATTTGATCGTCATTTTCAACACCAATCCCGATAAAACGAAACGAAGAACTATAGCAATTACAGTGTGCCTAGATGGAGCTTGAACTCGCAACGCCCATTTTTTTTTCAGAATTCATACAATCAAAGTCTACATCGTCGCCAGTGTATGTGGACTTGTGGAATTTTATCAAAATTTTTAAACTAATATCGTAATTATAGGTGTGAATTCGATTCATTATATCGTTAACCAATTTGTTTATGGCAACAGTAAGCTTTTCCCCATTATCCAGACTTTCAACCACAGCCCGAAGACTGTATAACTTTAACCATACAACGGAATTTATTGTTATTCTTTGAGGGAGGGTTGTTGGGGGGGGTGGAGGGAAGTAAACTGAATATCGGTTACCATTTTTTCATGACGCTCACATGACCTGAGATAATTTGGTCAAGAGAGTCGGAATTGTGGATATATATCTACACAGCATTTTATTTGAGTGATCATTGTGATACTGATAGTATACAGCTATTAAACCAACTAAAAGCCATACCAGACCCCCCCCCCCACCCCTCACACACACACAGACACATTTTGGAGTTTTCGATGACTCATTAATACCAATGCCCTCATCCCCCATGCAGCTTGCAGCTTTGGAGTTTTCGGTTGCTAGAATGGTATGTAAAGTCGTACCCCCCCCCAACTAATAATAGTAAAATAAATAAATAAATAAATAAATAAATAAATAAATAAATAAATAAATAAATAAATAAATAAATAAATAAATAAATAAATAAATAATAAAACAAACAAATAAATAAACAAACAAATAAGATAAAACAAAATACTGAACACCACTGCCCAATTTCTAAACGCTAAGTTTCAATAAACTTAACAATAAACATACACTTCATTTATACATAATTGATATTACTTTCTCAATACTTTTTTGTGTAGTGTAATGGTTGACTATACGCCGACGATGACATAACATCCTCCTCAAATCTAGGGCATGAAATAAATTGACTCAAACCGAAAGATGGGTCTATTTATACAATTTGGAAACGAATCAAAACGGGGATGTCGAGTTGAGCCAACTTTTGCATTCATGATGACACAAAATCCTTCTGACGTTGTCTTGGCTGCATTCTTCATAACATTATCAGATATTTGCAGGATAAGTCCATGTTTTGACTTGCTTTACCCAATGTCGATGACTTAAAGTTAAAGGCAAGGTGTCTCTTTTGCACGCCTAAAATTTAACATAGTGTGTTCACTGGGATATGGAGGAAAATGCTATTTAAGAACCTTTAGCAAAGAAGGAGCTAGAAACGCAGTTTTAGTGGAATTATAGTAAACGTTAGACTTCGATTTGATTCTGGTGACAAAAATTCTACTTGTCTGTCTAATAGTCTATTTTTAGACAGTACATGCATGGAGGTCTCGCATGGACAGTGCCACTGAAAGCAAAGTGCAATAGGATTGTACACGTATTGCATTCCTTTGCATTCCTTGCATTCCTTTTGTGCCTGGCACATGCCAGCAGAGAAGTAGGTCAATCATATAAGTACTGTAAAAAGCCTGAAGTGAGATTTGAAACTGTGTGCCTATAGAACTTACACTGCACAAATATTATTTATTAGTATTTTTCGCTCATTTTTCAAAATCTAGGTAATTTCTGATCTTCAGATTTTACAGGCAAGTCCTATATGAATAGCCAAAGGACATAAATAATGTTTTATGGGAAGGTTGCAAATGAGATTCCCTACCTTTAAGCACACATGATATCATGCACGGTCGTTTTACTTCTATATACTACACTTGTCTAATATCTGGCATTCAAGGATTGAAGAACATAATATTATCAAATCATTTCTTCGCCTTTGTCTCGTTTATATCATCCTTCCAAATTGAGAATATACGAGCGAATTTTAGCTCACGAATGGGATTAGGTTTTGAGACTCTGGGTGTCAGTTGGGTACCGTTAGAGGAACTTGATTGCAAATGATGACAAATAATTACAGCCATCATCAAGCAATAACAACAATCTGGTGAGCAGATTTGGCAAAGATGGTCGAAATGTGAAGGAGATTAAATGAGGAACCGGAACAGGAAAGGCGGCATATAGCAGAATAAAATAGTTTAGCATCTATAATAGCAGTCTGTCTGAAATGAATCATTGACATTCGGACAGCATCACGAGGAGAATCAAAGCCAATAATACGTCACATGTTAAAATTGCTGCTAAATTCACTATAATCATTCGCATCATTTATAAGGGGGTGTTGGAAAAGAAGATTTGTTTTCACTCAAATGCTACAAAACGAAAACATTCTTTTAAATTCCACAATGAAGACGTTTCACCTGTGGTTGTGAAGTGAAAGTTACATGTCGTTACTCCGAATGCTCGTTATTCCAAAGGTTCGTATTTCCGACGCTTCGTTATTCCGAATATTCAAACATTACGTAATTTTGATCAACGAACCCTGTTTCACTTTCGGATTAACGAGCCCTCAGATATAGATGTATAGAAAATTTGTGTGTTCGGAATAACGAACCTTCAGAGTACCGAAGTTACGAAGGTCACCCATAATGAAATAGAGGGGTCATTACACATATGAAGATAGAAGGGTGGACATTATGAATATCAACCTGCATTTTTAGACTAAGTCTTATATCGAATCCCGGGTATCGAATGTGTGTGATAAACATCCTCTCTATGGTTGAAATGCTCTCCGATGGTGGAAAAATACATTATTAAAACTTTCATCATGACAGACCTTGTCTATTTCCGTACTACGCGTAGAAACATGGGCATTCATACGGAAATAAATTAATCTCGAAATCTGTAAAATGGGTACAGTGGTACTTAATCCCTCCGTTACTTTCACGTCAATTCGCGATAATTTTAGTGTAAATAAGAACACGACTTTACTTGACCTAACAAACTCCCCTCATAGGCACCTTGTATGTACACGACCTGTCGTCAATCAATCAATCAAAAAGTTTTACCACGGTTACTGGTTCCCGAATTACTAAATACACACTCTCAAGTATGTGCTTTGCGGTTATGGGTTCCAGAGTTGGTATTTTGAGCACGTGAACTTGATCTGGCTCGACGAGTTGACACAAGTCAATTTCATCCGCGTGTCACATATTCCATCAACACGCTAATACCTAGGTGTTGATACGGACTCCGTGGATTTTCTTGGGTTGATCTTGGCCTCGTCGAACCGAGAAAGGAGGAGGGATTTCGAAGGGAAAACTTTCTAAAGAACTATCACTCCTCCTTGCCTGGCTTTACACTTCACCCAGTGATAATTTAGATTTATCATCTCATATCATAGTTCAAATCTAGCAAAAGTTACCTGTTTAGTTGAGATAAATAGATTCAGTTCATTACAGTAGAAACTTTAGAGCTATCTAATTATACTAGAAATTAAGTATTGAAATACAGAACAACTCATATACTTAACCTCAGAACCAACTTAATATCGCAAAACTTTATTTGTTGATGGTGAGAACGAAACAAAGATCAATACTATAAAATAAATTTAAGTTCGGAATAATTTATTTTAGCAACAACCAATTACAGAAATTTAGAACCCACCCATTTCAGTAGAAATTACAGACTTTTACTTCAAACAATCGGTGTCATAAATTCCTCAGTG
>JZLH01S0607635.1:22585-45340 GCA_001188425.1 Eucidaris tribuloides | reverse complement strand
ACCTAGATGTACTTGGACCATTTCATGTTGATTAAGATGCCGACTCCTGCCATACTTTGATTGCCCATGCCTATATGGTAGAAACGATGCCCACTTTTCAGTTCCCAAAAAAATTCTCCCTTCCTCCTGACTTCGCTGAGTCCTATTATGTCCCAATCTACTCCTTGCAGTTCCTCCTCAAGTTCCAGTAATCGGTCGTGTGCCAGTAGGGATCGTATTTTGTATGTAGGGATTCTTTGTATGTAGGGATGCACCCCCTGTTCCTTGCCTGGTCGGGCCGCCACTTTGATCCGGGGCTGTTGAACTGCTGGGGACTGGGGGCCGTGGTCTAGTTGCTTTGCTCATATCATGCTGGTTGTATGCCTTCCCTTCCACCCTGGCCTCCTGCGGATTGGATAGGAGATGCTTATTTCAGAGATCCAACTCCTACACTGACTGCCTTACAGGGCTGAGGAACTCAGTCCATCCCAAGATCTTTTTGTTTAAGCAACATTTCCTTTGCCAGGGAATCAGATCCCCCTCAGCTCTCTGAGTTGGTCGCGTTAATTGACCGCCGCCCGGGACTTTGCGTTGGTGCTGGCTGGCTGTACTGTCTCACATACGGCCTAATGACTAGTGTTGCAGCACAGTAGCACCGGGGACTTTGCTCAACATGAGCAGTGCCCCTTGGCCGGACAAATATAAAAAGAAAGTTAAATGGCAATAAGAGGCAAAGATTAAGAGGTGCGAAAGGCAGGAGAAAGAAAAAACAAAACAATTAGAAGAAGACAAATTAAAAAAAGACCTGAAGAACAATGGAGACTGGGAAGAAAAGTATTACCTGAAAGGACAAATAAAGGAGTTAAACGGCCAATTCACAAATTATGCAATAACACTTGCTTTTATGTATTCCACAGCCATAACAATTATGTATTTTAAATAAAAGAAAAATAAATATCAAGTATGACAATGAACACATTTAGATATACCAGACAAATAAACATTCGACATTGTCACCTTAACAATTTGCTGTTTTTTGTTGCCTCGAAGGTAAATTTGTTTAACTTCAAAGATGAATTTGCACAACTTCATTCTTGGTATAAGTAGCACACACAATACCAATTGAATAAAACAAAATGATTTCAGTGGTATGTAGTTACTAATATCTTTATTTTTACGTCACACGAAAATAGAATTTTTACATAATTAAAAAACATCAACAGTATATCAATATCAGAACAAGATATATTGAGTATTAAAACAGAAAAAGAAACAAGCATAATGAAAAACAAAAATAAAATTACATTCTGTAAATGAAATTATGTTATGATTCTGATTGGGCTCTACAACTGTCAATAATCAAAAAAAATATATTTCATATAAAATAACAATACGTACACTGTTTTCCTTGGTTGCGAATGCAATGTGGAGATATTATCATGCTGGTTGTGTTTATAGTCATGTTTGGTTCATTTATGTTTAGTCGTCATGTGTCTTGTCGGTACGTTTGGAGCGCAACTGTCATCTAATTGCACCTCTAACACAACGGTGGATTACAATACTCACTGTGATTTTAACTGTAATGAAGGATACACGCTGAATGGCATTACACCGCTGACATGCCAAGCCTCCGGGAACCTGTCTGATTCTCTTCCAACGTGTGAAGGTATGATTTTTTAAATTCAAAACGTGTCGACCTTCTCATATTTTATTCCACTATTTGAAGCTTGGCTGTATGTTTTTTTTCTACAATTTATCTTATTTTGGTCAGTACTCTTCTTCAATACCCCTCAAAATCCGTAAGCTGGTAAGTATGTCTTAGAAAATGTGAGCCGCTCCGACGGTAGGGGGCAAAAGTCGCAACGGACGAAATCACAGAAAACGGCAAAAACCAACCCATACCACTATTTTGGTGAATTTTTTTTATTTCAGTTTTGAAAAGTTTGATATCTATTCTAAATTCTAAATACCCCAAAACAGCGATTTTTCAAACCCTTTTCGACGGGTCAAGTTGTCGTTCGAGCGAACGATCGTCCGAAACCGAGTTGCTAAGGACAGTGTCACGTGACATCGGCACGCGGCGTATTTTTCTGTTTGATTTCGGATTGCTATAGGTAAATTTTAAGAACAAAAATGCGCAATCTCTCTTTCAACAATCCAGTGCCGATCACAACACAGATTTGTATAAAGTGGACGCTACCTCAGAGACATTACGAAAGGTTCCCGCTTCATTGACCCCTGATGCAAGGCCTAGTCGGGTGAGAAAACCCCGAATTTCAATGTGGCCAGGGGGGCTTATCCCTCCTCACTGTAAATAATGTAGGCTTTGCTGAATGCAAATCCTTAATCTTACGTAATAGCATTATCAGTGTCAATAGAAAATCGCCTGACTGAAAGAAATTCTGGCTGACCAGGTCTAATTTTTATCAATCTTGAGCCATTTTTACTGAACAGACCACTGATTTTCTAACATAACATATAAATTAAACTTCGAATGACCTAAATTAACCAGTTGACGACGAGTGACGAGATATCTCGTCACGGGGTCTATGGGAAATGCGTGTTAAAGCAAAAACAAATCGTCTCCAACGGGTTAAAGTTTCATTTAATGTGATATTTGGATATTGTGATTACCCCTCCGATATGCTAGTTTAGTGGCGTCTAAAAGGTGAATTTTGTAAAGTAAGATTTGAATTTCCATGATTACATTCAAGGTAAAACTAGTACAAACATTTAAATCAATTGAGTAGAAAAATAATAACAATGATGTATCGTTGCTTATATATTTATTATGACATATGCGTTTCCACGTATGTATCTATGGCTGTTAGTAGCTTTTTTTTCCTGATTAACCTTTTTCATACATGTAACGTTTTATTCTTTTTGAGTACGTGTACATCAGCGGTTGTAGATGACAATGAGACGGTTTGACTTTCTATATGCGTGTTTATACTTTATCTGTACCGACGCTAGCCTTTGAATTAAATCTCGCCTCCCAACAGCTCAGTGCAACGTTTCAACAATCGTCAGTCCGCTGTCTTCAGGTGATTGTACAACTGGAATGACTATAGACCACGGTTCATCTTGCTCTTTTGCGTGTGATGACGGATTCACCATTGTGGGAGGTCCTAACGTAACTTGCACTTCAGGCACATTGACAAATCCTACTTGTGAAGGTAACCATACACATTAGCTTGTCAAATCCATGTTAATCGTGTCCTAAATAGTTTATGAAAGAAATTGGCATATGCCAGATTTACCGTTTAAACCGAAATGTATTTGTATTTGTATTTGTAATCAAAGAAAATAAAAATGAATTGTGACAATTATAAATTTCGGTATAGGCCTACATTGGAACCTATTAAAACCGGCCACTTAAGGGAAACAAAAATGTGGCCTTTATAGACTGATGGCTGCGAGAGACATGAAAATATTTTTTAGAGGAATCCTGTTTCGTGGCTACTATGCTCATTTTGTTTGCTATAGTGAGACGGTCATTTAAGCCAAATTTGAATTAGGGCCTGTCACATATCAGCGTTTAGAGTCAACGTGTGCCAAGCGTAGATGTTTTTCGTCGCGAAAATTTGGCAAAGTCCGAACATGCTCAAGCACGCTCAAATTCCAGGTCAAAAATGTGTGAAAACTAATGACCAACGAATGAAGAACGAATAGAAATCGCATATCTAGCGTCCCAAGTTACGAGTGATAGCGTGTGTGCAGCGTGAAATGATGATGGAGCCACTCTAGGAGGCCCTGACGTCAAGAAAGAGAAACTATCGCTGTGCGTTAGCAATACTGTACGCACACGTTACTCTAACGGGATAGACTAGCGGCAAGAACGTCAGACGGGCGCCTGGTAAAACTCGATGGAAGTTGATCAGCACGTTGTCGCACCTCAAAATTTTGAACACGTCTAAATTAAACGTCGCGCAGCAGCGTTCTTCACTGAAAACCGCGACCTCATGGTCGAACACCTAATTAATATAACGTATGTCTAACGAGTCACCACCGACGAACCGGGGGGGGGGGGGCATGTCTAGTAAGGTAAACGGGAGAGTGCCACTCTAATAGGTGACTTTTTCGCAAAAAAAATCCTTAAAAATGGGTATGGTTTTAGGGGGAAAATCCTTAAACATGGGCCATGATATTGAAATTTTACGATGTACACTAGATATTTTCGCCTATTTCATCGCTAAAATGCCAAAAAATAAATCATTTTCTTAATAAAAACCTTAATAATAGGTACCATTTCCCGCCAAAATGACCCTTAAAAAAGGGTCGGTTTTTTCGACTTCAGCGGCACACCCTCGTCGGAACCAAATTTGAGTACCCCCCCGGGCGACGAATAACGTGCGCGAACACGTTAGACACACGATGACTCTACACGCTGATGTGTGGCAGTTCCTTTATCCTTTGCCGCTAAGTGTGCGTTGAACATTCGTTGCGGCAACAGATGGAGTGTTTAGAATGAATGGTGGACAATAAAGAAACAAACAACCTACGTTTGGACCGTTCAAACAGCGAAAACTCAACGAATACATAGCACACTGTTGAGCACGTTATCGCAAGCTCAAAGTTTTGAACATGTCCAAAATAAGAAATGGGCACCGGCGTGGCCGACGACCCTTGGGTGCACATCTGACAAATACAACGTATATCAAACATATCACTAACGACTGACAACGTACGAGAAATTTTCAAACACGTCAAAGCTGACACGTTGACTCCAAACGCTAATATGTGACATTGCCGGTAACCAGACGAACTACAACTTCGATATTGTAAATAACCTTACAATGTACTGCTTTAGTTGCAAAATTTTCTTACCTTTTTTTGAAAAACACACAATCTTTAAGTCTCAAAAGATATACGTGGCGTCATAACAGCGTTCTATGTTCAATTTTCAACACACTAAGAAAAGAAAAGGGGTCAGGCAATTTCAAACTATACGACAATTTACATGGTCACACAGTGGCCGGCGGTACCCTACCACCCCATATCGCTATATCCACCCAACGCCCAGATCTTGTCACAGTCTGGGAAGAGGAGAAAGGGATCTTTGATTTCGAATTGACAATCCTGTTCGAAACAAACACTGTAGACGCCCACAAACGACAGCTAGACCGATATGAGTCGCTTGTACGTGATATACGACTGGCGGATTATGAAGTAACATCCAAAGAGGTGGAGATCGGATCGAGGGGACACATTGACAAACCAAATCAATCCCGACTAAAAAGTATCCTCCGAACTTGTAACTGTGAAAGTGTCAAGCCTCGTGATTTCATACGTCAACTTCGTAAAATATCATAGTTGCCTCATTTGTTCTTTTCTACAGCAGACATGATCAGGTATGGGATGGGGTACAATATATCGCATTGTAGTTCATCATAGTAAAGTGAGGTTGTGGCGAGGGGGTTATGAATTATGTTATTTTTCCGGGGAAGGCTAAAAAAACATGTTTTTTTTGTTGATATGGGGTGGGCTACAATATTTTGCAATGTTGTGTAATATATAAAATAAAATGAAGTGAGGGTGTGGGAGGGGATGGGGCTCAGAAATTATGTATTTGTTTCTGTTGAAGGTATTGGCTAATATTTACCACAGTTAAAAAAAATTGAGCTACATGATTCCCCTCTGATTCCCCTCTCAACCATTGTCTTTGATAAGGTCTAAACATGACGCCCTGAAAAAATTGTATTTCAAAATATGTATTTAGTGCTTTAAAAAAGTGAAAATCGTAAGTTGATCGGATTCACCTGCCCATTTTCTCCCATAGACTTACTGTGTGTACACCTAGGCTATTTAAACTCGCCCCGAGTTTAAATGTTCATTCATGCATAACTTGCCATTGGCAGTGTAACTTTCCAAAAAAGATTATTCTAGGGTGTCTATTTGTCCATATGAACACTACTATGTAGTTCAGATATCAAAATTTGACATTTTTTTTTTAAATTGAAGCTCCACAATGTTAGCCTATCACTTTAACCACTTATTATAAACCATGAAATATATATATATTTACTCCTACATTTGTAATAACAAACTTTGATTTACTCAAATTATTATTTCCAATATTCCTACCAAACTACTTTTAGTGTACTTACAGTTTAGCAATCCGAATTAACTTTGCTGCACACCATAATACTCTGAATATTACCATATATCAGTTTTCTATACGTAAGGACATATTAATTGTTGTTTTGAATCGTAAATATTGTATTGTAATGTAATCGTCCTGTCTGTTCCTGAAAGGGAACATGGACCTGGACATTACCCAAAGTGTAAGTTATGCTTGTTTTATAATATCTTCATGTGTAATCTATGTATACAGTATTATATCGACTGTGCCTTTTCTTTGAATAAAAGAAATGATTACAACAACAAATTTAACAGCACTTCAGGATTAATTTATAGTAGTTTTTAGTTACGAAAGGAACAAAAATGACTAATATAAGATTTATATTAGTTATCAAATGGTTTTAAGTATAAACATATGGACCTATAAGTGGTCCGAGGTGTAATGTCCATAACGTTAAAAATGTAATCGCCGTAACGCAACATTTATGGTCCTGTATGGGATATACTGAATCTGCTGTACCCAATTGTCATCCAACAACTTAAACAGGTCCTCAGCACCCACTTCAGAAGAAAATTGGCTTCACTTCATGCTTAAGCTCACAAAATTTTAGACAAATGCGTTGGTACATCAAAAGTCATGTCCAAAAAATGTAATGTCCGTAACGGCAAGCATTTTGTGGGATAACTTCCAAACGATAAACAGAAACTTATTCAAATTTAAACTGTTAACACTCCAGGGTGACCTGTTTGAGATTACCACAAATAGGTTCAGAATGATGATGATTTCTAGAAATAAGCCCCCAAAGTTGCAAAAAAGTGTCTAAATGTAATGTTCGTAACTCTGGATTTACCCATATGTGTTTACGTGTATATATGTATAATGGTATCTGTTGTTTTACTCTTTTGTTTGACATGTAACATTTTAATGTCTTCGAGTACTTTCACATCAGCGGTTGTAGTTAACAATGACACACACAGTCTTTTGAATGCATGTTTATTGATGACCTGTACCGGAGCTAGTTTTTAATCTATTTTTTGCTACCTTACAGCTCAGTGCAACGTTTCAGCAATCCTTAGCCCCCTGTCTTCAGGTGATTGTACAACTGGAATGACTATAGACCACGGTTCATCTTGTTCTTTTGCATGTGATGACGGATATACCATTTTGGGAGGTCCTAATGTAACTTGCATTTCGGGCACATTACTACTTCCAACTTGTGAAGGTACAATACACGTTATCTCTTTACATCTGTGTTAATCCTGTAATGAACAATTTCAGTCACAAAGCTCTGTTAGATGTGTAGTTTAAACCGAAAGTAATTATGAAATTTCTATTATTAGGCGCCTGGTCACACTAGCAGTTTGCGACTAGCCTGCGATCAAATGAATCGTAAACGACAAGGGCCTCGCCCAGGTCGCAAGTAACTCGCACGATTTGTGCTGTATGGTCACACTTGTACGACCTGTTTGCCACTTGTCGTAGGTAATGCGCACGAATACCAACGACTAATCTTACCACTAGTGCACGTTCACCTAAGACAAGTCGCAGTCAGTCGTGTGATCACTCTGCGCAAGTGGTGGAAATGTGGCGATTACCTAACGCTAATGGTACACAAAACGGGGAGATTTGCTGCGAACTAGTGGCAGGTATTCGTGCGATCACTTGCAATGAATGGTAGCTAATCGGTACGATTACTTCTGCCCATCGATTTGCATTTTCGATTGCAAAGATTATTGCGTTTGTGAAAGAAGGTGTGAATGGAAGTGCTTTTTAACAACCTCAAGCAAAAGGAAAATATTATTTTTACGTGTCATTATTCCACTGATGCTGTATAAATCAGTGTTCACTTCTGACCATGCACCACTATGTTCCAGAGAGACACAATGTACATCGACATATACATGTATAAAAGATAATCAGACATGCCCTCCAAAGAAAGCTCAGGAGAAGGGCGAAACCTGTAGCGGAGAAATAGAACAAGCCTCCATCGAAGATGGCACCAAGAATGATGTTTGCAGTTCAATATCCGGACTTGATCCAGAAGAAGACATTCGCTTTATTAACAGGCAACAACAAATAATCACAGATAAAATGACACATTAATATCGCAATTCCAGGTATTCGCAAGTCAGGATCATACTATCGTACGAATACTACCATTTGACGTGCGACTACCTGCGATCAGTTTACCATTTCGTATCTATGGCAAATTCCCATCTTGGAAGTGTGATTAGTGGCAACGATCATCGCATGGTGATGGCACGATGCCCGCACGATCAACTGGCGATTGCTTGCCACCATCTTTGCGATCAAATTGATCGTAGCCAGGTTTTTAAACGCGTTGAAAACCTATTTTCGATCGTACCATCACCTGCGATCACAGTGATTTCCATGGTTGTCGTACGATAAATCGCACGATCTAGCTGCAACTACTGCGATCACCTCGATAACTCGTCGTAAACTCAAATCGCCAGGTAGTCGCAACTGCTAGTGTGACCAGGGCCTTAGTACTCGCCCGACGAAGTCGGAGGGGTATATAGAAACATGGGCGTAAATCCGCTCCGACGAGTGGGGGGGGGGGGATGATCGATGAAATTTCCAAATTTTTGGGACATCCCCAAATCAAGGGCTATTTCTTGAAAAGCAGAAAAGGGTACACCTATAACGTGCAAAGTATACCTCTAAACATTGACATATTATAGCTTTTATTGTGATATACATTTTAGACCTTTTACGTAATGTGTTTCTCTACCATTTGCTGTGATAAAAAAAACCATTAAATTTTGCAGTTGGGTTTTCATGGCCTATATCAATATACGAGCGAGAAATTTTTTTAGGACATGTGAGACAGCATGGTACATCTTATAAAAGTGGGAAACTGTTTTTGAAATCTCTCAGATTCAGAGACTGAAAAGACCTTTAAACATAATATATCAAATATTAATGCGAGCGAGCTTAGCGAGCGAGTATTAAAAATTAAAATAAGTCGCTCTAAGTCATTTCAAAATTCGGGGCACAAATTAAAGAGGAAAAAGGGGACATTTTAAGAACCAAAAGGCGGTAGCGGCAGCTAGATTATAACGGGTGCCTCTAAAATGTGAAGAAAAATGCCATTTTCACATGTGAGGCTTATCAGAGGTGGAAAATTTGACAATTGTTTTTATCTGAAAAGAAAACGATTATGGAAATAAAAGGGGGCTCTAATTCTATGGGATCATTTTGATGCAAATGATTCAAAAGCGCAATTGTCAAAAAAGAAAAGATTGTAGAAAGGAAATATTTTTAGGAATTTTATGAGAAGTAAAAGGGTAGCGGATACCCAAATTCCTGGAATAGTGGGGAAAAGTATCCCCCCCCCCCCACCCACACACACAGCACATTATTTTAAATAATCGTAAAAAATAGAGGGTTTTTTTAATTCTGAGCAAAAATTACCATATATGTATAAAATCAAAAATATCGGTATATTCAGATGACAATATCTTTAGCATTTTAAATATTTACAAATGTTATTAGTAATTAAATAAACACAAATTTCAATTGAAAATTGGGGGTATACTGGTATTTGATCATCCCCCCTTCGCGAAAAAATGGCAGATATTCCCCCAATCCACCTCCTCCCAATTTACGACAGTTTGCTTTAATTCGAGCAGTTAAGATTGCAAGTCTCTATCTGCCAGCATAATAATTCACTCTAAAACCAAAGATTTGAATTAGTATATTTAAAAAGTCGGAGGAGCTACACACTTTCAAAATGATTAATTATCACTGTACTATCATGCAGTGGAGACTACCTTAAAAACTAGGCCATACGCATGAATTTTCCGGGGCCGAAACGTTCAAATTATTTAGGGAAAGTGCAAGCGAAGGGCACGAAGCAGCACGAGCGAGCTTTTGGTTTTAAGAATAAAATTGAACGATTTTAAGCATATTAAAGGCATTTCAGGAGAAATTCTCACTATATTGCAATTTTATCAATGATAATTAATAAAACAATTATCATATTTTTTCGTGAAAAGTGGGGATATTGTACAGGCCATCCCCCCCCTCCTCGAAAAGTGGGGGGATATAACCCCCGCATCCCCCCCCCGGGACTTTACGCCAGTGTATAGAAAGGCGCGCCGTCCGTTTGTAACACTGGTTTCCGTTCGATAAAGTAATGATTGACGCATTTTCATGAGATTAGGTGTGAAGATACATGATAGCAAAACACAGCCCAAGCTCAATTTCGGAATGTGTAGCTGAAAGGTCAAAGGACATAGCCCCCAAAGCTATGTAACTTATTTCCGTTCGATTACCTTAGTAATATTCAACGTATTTTCATGAGATTGGTATGAAAGTACATGATATCAAAGTACAGCCCAAGTTCGATTTCAAGGTGTGTAGCTCAAAGGTCAAAGGACATAGTTTTTCAAAGTTCTCAGTACATTAAATATTACAGGTTATTTGTACCCGGCAAGGGGACGCTACGCTTTACGCTGACCTGTCACCACAAGACGCACGATAACAAGTTTTAACAATTATCAGATTTTAATAAATCAGACCAAATATTGGAAATACCCTTAAAATACATTGGTTTTATAGCCTCTAAAAGTGAATTTGTTTCAATTTAATGTTGAATTTCCATGACTACATTCATGGTGAAACAGGGGCATACAGTTATACAAACTGAGTACAAAAATGATTCCAAAGATATGGGTGTCGATATATTTATTGTAGCATTATGTTTGCGTACGTGTATGTTTGTATGTACGTGTATGTATATGTAGGTATGTATGTATGTACGTATAATGAATTCTCCTAAACCTCTTATTCCACTTTAATGTATCAGCTCAGATATTTTCTGTTTCTTACAACTAACATTTTACAATTGCGCATTTGAATAATAAGTTTAACGTACACTACTATATTCGTAGTGAAACGGGCACATTTAGATATAATGATTCCATTGACTTAAAGTTATCAATAAAGTTATTGGTTTATGTATGTATGGGTGGGTAGATGTTCGCATGTATGTGTATACGTTTAAATTTATGCATGTACATGTATTATTGAAATAACATTATAATTCTATTTTTCGGATTCTTTCACACCTCAGGTGTTTTTTTTATTACAAATAAAACTCTATATGAGTACGTTAACATAAGGGATAATGGTTAACGACGACAATTTTTTTTTGTAAAAATGTTTATACAAAACTTTTTTAAGTGCCAAACTCTTAATCCCAGGTGTGTCAGACAATTTTAGCGTCAACGTAAGATTTCTTTAAAAAAGAAATCCAATGAAAGACACCTGTAGAATTCCGATGAAAATCAAGCCCAGTCTTTACCTTGCGTAATAATTGAATCGGTAGTGGGTGCAATGAACACACTTAATACAAAATACATGAACAGTAATATAAATGTCGATTTGCCTGTAAACATTACAATGGCAGTCGAGCGGAAGGTTGTAAACTAGCACTTGCCAAATCAAGGTTTAATACGTAACCTAGCATTTATGTTGATTGTTCACACCCAACAGATGATTGCACAGTTCCCACAATTTCAAGTCCACTGTCTTCAGATAATTGTATGGCTAATATAACTGTGAACAATGGTTCAACTTGCTCATTTGCGTGTGATAATGGATTCACCATCGTGGGAGGTCCTAATGTAACTTGCACTTCAGGCACATTGACAATTCCAACTTGTAAAGGTAAATTGCATATTATCTCTTTACACCCATGTTTATAATTATATTCCTGAACATTTACAGTAACGTAGCATGTGCTATCTATAGCGTTTAAACCCAAAATTATTGTAGCAGTTCATATCGCAGCTCATCTCATATCTGGACAGTACATTAAACGTTACACCGTAAATACATTATTTATTATGTTTTTATATTTTATGGATCATAAAAAATGAATATACCGGACAAAATCAATTTTCGATCTTATGATCACCTTGCCGATATACTTGTTGAGTAGAATCTAATTGTATGACTATGCATTCGTGGCAAAACAAGCACATTAAGATATTCCGTGTGTTAATTAATGATTTCAGTGTTATATAGTTATTATCAAAATGTGCGCTTTTGTACGGATGCATGCATGTAATATTTATTTCAGTAGACTTGTTATTATTTTTTTTACATCAGTGATTGCTGTTGACCACAACACTGGTTGTTTCATTTATATAGCCTACGTGTTCAAACTGTTCCTGTTCTGCGGCATTTAATTTGTTTGTTATCTCCCAACAGCTGAGTGCAGCGTTTCAGCAATTGTTAGTCCGCTGTCTTCAGGTGATTGTACAACTGGAATGACTATAGACCACGGTTCATCTTGCTCTTTTGCGTGTGATGACGGATATACCATTGTGGGAGGTCCTAATGTAACTTGCACTTCAGGCACATTGACACTGCCAACTTGTGAAGGTGATATACATATTATCTCTTTACATCCATGTTTATAATTATATTCATGATCAATTACAGTAACGTAGCATATGCTATCTATAGTGTTTAAACGCAAGATTATTGTAGCAGTTCATACCGTATCTCATCTCATTTCTGGACAGTACATTAAACGTCACACAGTAAATACAATATTCACTATGTATTTTTTATACTACACCCAAGTAGATCCTTGTCATTTGATTGGAGGATTGTTCGTCACAAGATATTGAATAAATACTCCATTCGGCGCAGCGCGCATATTGCTTATATTTTTGCGTGCATGTTGGTTATATTTTCGTCCCATTCCACGGTTCGCAGTGCGTTACACGTATTGTACACACGCTGTCCCAGTTAGCTGTGCGATGTATGTGAGTTTTAAGTTTGAAGTTTAAACATAACCGTACTCACTGCATTAATACGGATTTAAATATTTGGTGAAATTTAGACTAAAATGAGAAAACATTCATTATTTGTATAATATTGTATGGATCATAAATATGAATTAACCGGGCAGAATCAAATTTTGACCTTTTGATCACCTTGCCGATATTCTTGTCGAGTAGAATTGAGTAGTATGACTACATTCGTGGCAAAACAATCACATATAGATATTCCAAATGTGTTAATTATGATTTCAGTGTAATACAGTGTGTCTCAAAAAAATAGGCCAACCGGTTTTTTTTTATATGAAAATCATAATTATACAACCTAGTCAAATTGGGTATTTTCATAAGGTTAAAAGACCATACTTTCCAGTGCAATTTATTTTATTTTATTTGGTTGTGTCACTTCTGAGATATACTGAGTTTTCTGCAATAACACGAAATCGCATTTGTCCGAGTATATATGTGCCGTACATGTGTAGGCAGTTTCTGCCTACACATGTTTAACAAAGAAAACCCAAATGAGAATGTGAAAAGTATTGTGTAATCGTTTAATTTAGCTGGACGAATAGATTCTTCAGGCAGTGCATTACTGATTTCCTATTATTTGAATTACAAAGGAGGTACAGAAGTTTGAAAAAAGGGCTAAAATGAATGAGATGTGCAGATCATCGTGATATCAGTGTGAATGCAGTCTGGTGAACAGAAGACATGAACATGTGCAATATCATTTTAATGCCGAGTAAGGGTTATTTGTATTTGATTTTCTTATATACTAGATTATCAGAAATATCGAAAATATTGGAGAAAAAAAAACATTTATTTGTTTTACTATTGATTTTTATAATTCAATTTGTATGAGTTCTGTAAGTAACAATATCACCAATTTGGTTGTCATTATGACCAATACCCAAAAGTGGGACAAACGTGACCTTGCCTGAATACAAAAGAGTAATCATAACTGTTTAATTCAATGTGATTAGAGTTATCAGAACGTCAATTTATTTTGCTTAAATATGATACCATATACACATACCTTTTGAGAAAATTACATACCTTAAATATTTCTCCTGATTGGACCATTATGCGTTTTGGTACGGTTGCAGGTATGAACTTATTCATTTCATTAAACTTATTACTTTTTTTTATGCCTTCGCAACGAAGTTGCCGGAGGCATCATGTTTTCGGGTTGTCTTTCCGTCCGTCCGTCCTTTACCGGTTCTCGTTTCCGCGATAACTTAAGAACTGCTGATCGGATTTTGATGTAACTAGAACCAAGTATGTACTATCAGGCAACGATGAACGGATTAGATATGGAGTTCAAAGGTCAAAGATCAGGACCTAAAATATGTCTGATTTGAGCTCGTTAGCACGATCACTTAAGAATAGCCGATCGGATTTTGATGTTTCATTATCGGAAAAATGTTTCAATTTTATTCGTTGTTGGATGCTTGATAATAAGCTTAAACTGAATGATAGTAAGAGTGAATTTTTGATCATCAGTACTTCACAACAAATTTCAAAAATTCACATTGAGGGTGTGAGAATAGGACTCTGTGATGTGAAACCATCGGATACTGCAAGAAATTTAGGAGTATAATTTGATTCATATTTAAACATGGAAACACACGTTACAAATATATGCAAATCAACATATAATCTTCTATATAATCTCAGACGTATCCACAAATATTTTGATCGGGAAAGTATTAAATTGGTTGTTCATGCTCTCATTACAAGTAAGCTAGATTATTGCAATGGACTGTTATTCAGAATGCCGGACTCTCTTATTTCTAGGCTACAGAGAGTCCAAAATGCATGTGCAAGACTTGTATACTGTCAATCGAAATTCACTTCAACTGCACCTCTTTTTAGAGAACTTATTGGTTGCCAATACGTCAAAGAATCTCGTTCAAAATTTTGTAAATTGTGTATAAATCCTTATGTGGCCAGGCTCCTAGTTACATAACAGAAATGCTTCAACGCAAAGTCCAGTCACACAGTTATAGCCTGCGTAGTTCCACAGATACATTATTATTTCAAATTCCCCATGGCAAAACCAAAATCACTCTAGGGGACCGTGCATTTGCCATTGCCGCCCCAAAACTTTGGAATAGCTTGCCTATTGAAATTCGTAGTTCACCCTCCCTTTGTGTCTTTAAATGTAAGTTAAAATCACATTTGTTCTGTTGATATATATAATATACATGTATTTTGCGTAGAATTAAGTAAACGGGAGTTCAGAAGAAGCGCAGCTGAATATATACAGATAGTAGCTGCGCTATAGAAATTTATGTTTATGTTTATTATTATTATTATTATTATTGTTATTATAATTATTATTATTATTAACTAGAACCAAGTATGTATTATGAGGCAACAATGACGTATTTAGATGTTGGAGATGAAAGGTCAAAGGTCACAGGGCCTAAAACATGTCTGATTTTTTATTTTTTCCGCGATAACTTAAGAACGACTGGTCAGATTTTAATGTAACTTGGGTGAAGTATGTATTAGGCACCAGTAAGCTGACTAGAGTTTGGAGTAAAAACGTCGTGAGGCCTAATAGCCTACATATCTGATATCAACTCGTTACCAAGGTGAATTGAGAACAGCTGGTGGGATTTTGATGTAACTTGGCTGAAGTATGTATTATAAAGCAACAATGAACTGATTAGATTTTAGAGTTGAAAGTTCAAAGGTCACGAGGCCCCATACCCGTTGTCTTTTACGCGATAACTTAAGAATGGCTTATTGAATTTTGATGAAACTTGGATAGAGTATGTATAGTAAAGCACCGATGAACTGGTGAGATTACGGAGGTGAAAGGCGAAAGGTCACAAGGCTTCCTACATGTCTGATTTGGGTTTGTTGCCATAATAGATCAAGAGCGGATTATCGGATGTCAATTTAACTTGTTTCAAGTATTTAGTATTAAGCACAGATTAACTGATTATATTATGGAGTTGAAAGGTCAAAGGTCGTGAGGCCTCATAAATATCTGATTTGGGCTCAGTACCATTCTAACTCAAGAATCTCGTCAGATATTAATGTGACTTGGGTCAAGGATGCAACATAAGGCCCCAATAAGTGATATTTCGGACTTTATAGGTCATAGGTCAAAGGTCACACGGGCTAATACAAACCTCATTTGGTCTCATTACCAAGGTAACTTACAAATTTCTGATCAAATGGGGTACATGCATGCATAAAGCTCTTCAATCCAATTGGGTGGTAGTGCTGATTGCGGAGGCTTACCCATCGACTGTGCGCAGTCGAACTACTGTAGTTTACATCAGCGATTGCTGTTGACAACAACACAGGTTGACTTATTTATACGTGTTCAAACTGACCCTGTTCTGCGGCATTTGATTTGATTGTTCTCTCCCAACAGCTCAATGCAACGTTTCAACAATCGTCAGTCCGCTGTCTTCAGGTGATTGTACAACTGGAATGACTATAGACCACGGTTCATCTTGCTCTTTTGCGTGTAATGACGGATATACCATTGTGGGAGGTCCTAATGTAACTTGCACTTCAGGCACATTGACACTTCCAACATGTGAAGGTAATTACGTGTTATATCGTTTCATCGGATATTTCTGAAATCCTGACAAATTTTAGTTTCATATGCTAGATGTTCTGTTTAAACTAAAAGTAATTACAAATTTTCAAATAAGCTTATCCTAGAGCTTATTTAAAATGACAAGGTAAATCGCTTTTTAACATTTATTTTTAATGGAAGATTACAAAATAAATGACACCTATCATAATTGTCACGTAAAAGTACCACCGAAATACTGAAATAGCAAAATATGCTAAATAAACGAAAGAACTTTAAAAATTCAGCAAAGTAAAATACGTACATTGTATTTTAACAAAATTGGTCGGAAAAGGATTCGGAGATATTGGACTAAAAACCTCGAATATCAAATTTCCTGCAGACTTTCTACGTTTCTTACTTTCTTTTCATTATCAATATCGATTTACCGAGGAAGGTGCAGTTACCAATTTAAGATCCCTTGCAAAATTAAGCGCAAACTGTATGTACATTCATCGGACATTCAAATTGCAGAAAGTTGGGAAAATAGAACTCAAAATAGTCACGGAGCGTGTAGTCATTTAGGTTTTCAATAACTGTGACAAACTTTTGCTCCCAAGAAAATTATGAACTAGTTTCCCGTCATCACCAGTATCAATTTAGAGTGCCTGAAACTGTTTGAGTGTCGTGTATTGATTTAACCGGACAAATCTCGATAAAAGTTTAATCTCGCTGCCAGCCGTTAAGATCGGCCCATCCTCTATTGGTAGGGAAACTATCCCTATTTAGTTCTTTCTTAAAGCAAACAAACAGTTCAATATATGGATAAAATCGCTTTGATCAAGATAAGCTTTTTGTGAACGGAAAATATACTCGTACCTCGTAATCACAATCTGCATTATTGTCTGAAAAGCGGGAGATATGAAAGTAAATACCATTGTTTCGCGTCTCTTTGATAAAATAGATACTGAGAATCCAGTAATCGAAGACTGTCCAGACAACATCAACAATGTCACTGCATCTGGTAGTGATAGAGGTATCGGAGTGTGGACTCCTCCAACGGCAAGTGACAACTCTGGATCAGTCACATTGACTCCTAGTCATGATCCTGGTGATTCATTCCCAATTGGTATCACTAAAGTCATTTACACTGCTACTGACGCTGCAGAAAATGAGCCTGCTGTGTGCTGTTTTAACGTCACCATCAGAGGTATATTGTCTTTTATACACGAGATTATTTTTTTTACGTTTGATTCATACGTTTGATTTATGATTCATTTTTTTTTTTTGTTGGAAAATAGAGCTATAGTGTAAAGTGAGCAAATGCTTTACCACAGATCATCGAGGTAAACAGAACGTATAGTATGCATGAATACAGTATATTATGTCAAATAAAAGTACCACCGAAATACTGAAATAGCCAAAATATGCTTAAATAAACAAAAGAACTTTAAAAATTCAGCAAAAGTAAAATACGTACATTGTATTTTAACAAAATTGGTCGAAAAGAGGATTCGGAGATATTGGACTAAAAACATCGGATATCAAATTTCTTCTAGACTTTCTACCTTTCTTATTTTCTTTTCATCATCAATATATTATTTACCGAGGAAGATACAGTTACCAATTTAAGATCCTTGCGAAATTAAGACGAAACTGTATGTACATTCATCGCGACATTCAAATTGCGAGAGAGTTGGGAAAATAAATTCAAAATAGTCACGGAGCGTGTAGTCATTCAGGTTTCCAATAACTGTGACAAACTATTGCTCCAAGGAAATTATGAACTAGTTTGAAATCATCACCAGTATCAATTTAGAGTGCCTGAAAATGTTTAAGTGTGTTGTGTATTAATTTACTCGCGACAAATCTCGATAAACTTTTAATCTCGCTGCGAGCGCTAAAGCGGAAGTTTAGTTTGGAGTATTTTTGTTATTTGAAAGCTTTATGCCCCAAAGTCATGAACCCTGCAATAATAGATTCTGAATGTCTTTTTTATTAGTTAATGAAAAATCTCGGGGGGGGGGGGGGGAGGCCCCGAGATTTTCGACTATATTTTACATTATAGCATTCAAAGGGTTAAAAAGGCGTTAAGGTTGCATGTGTTGTACCTCATCTGAAAGAGCAGACTCTGCTCTTTCAGATGAGGTTAATTCATTTTACCTTCTTTTTGTCTTTAGTTTTTTTTATTAATTAATGAAAAATCTCGGGGGGGGGGGGACCCCCGAGATTTTTCGGCTATATTTTACATTATAGCATCCAAAGGGTTAAAAGGGTTATATGAGCTATACCTCATCTGAAGAGCGGAGTCTGCTCTTTCAGATGAAATATAACACATGTAACCTTAAAGCCTTTTTAACCCTTTGGATGCTATAATATAAAATATAGTCGAAAATCTCTGGGGTCCCCCCCCCCCCGAGATTTTTCATTAACTAATTAAAAAAACTAAAGACATTCAGAATCTATTATTGCGGGTTATGACTTTGGGCATAAAGCTTTCAAATAAAAAAAAATCCCCCAAACTAAACTTCGCGCTTTAAAGATTGTGTCAGGGATGGGCAAGTCCATTACTTCCCTTCATTATCAATACCAAACGTAGTTTAGTACTTACAAATGGTGTGTTGAAAGTCTGAGATCCATACGTCATGAATTTGTTGTTTTATGAGAAAAAGTAATAACGACATGTTACCAGAATGTTGTTCTTTCTGTGAGTTTCAATTTTTGCTCAAACTGCGAATCGCGGTTACTGTGCACCGTAGCAAGACCAGAGCAGCCCTTCTGATTGGTTAACGGCTATCCCTGCGCGACCTTTGGCTAACGGCTGATCAGACCATTTTGGAACGGCACGTGCACGTTTGACGTCGCGGATTTTTTTTAAATTGCTCCTGAGCAATTTGAAAAGGATGAGTTTAACCGTCCAGATTTTCACCAAAACTCAATATTTACCCCAAGTCTCTATGAGAGGTGTTTATTTATATTAATCTCTTCACATTGGATATTATTTCAGCTGATGATTCGTATACATGTTTTTTGACGTGCAAATCAATGACACAATCTTTAAGATCGACCCATCCTCTATTGGTAGGGAAACCGTCCCTATCTAGTTGTTTCTTAAAGCAAACAAACAATTCAATATATGGATAAAATCGCTTTGATCCAGATAAGCCTTTTGTGCGCGGAAAATATACTCGTACCTCGTAGTCATAATCTGCATTATTGTCTGAAAAGCGGGAGATATGATAGCAAATACCATTGTTTCGCGTCTCTTTGATAAAATAGATACTGAGAATCCAGTAATCGAAGACTGTCCAGACAACATCAACAATGTCACTGCATCTGGTAGTGATAGAGGTATCGGAGTGTGGACTCCTCCAACGGCAAGTGACAACTCTGAATCAGTCACATTGACTCCTAGTCATGATCCTGGTGATTCATTCCCAATTGGTATCACTAAAGTCACTTACACTGCTACTGACGCTGCAGAAAATGAGCCTGCTGTGTGCTGTTTTAACGTCACCATCAGAGGTATATTGTCTTTTATACACGAGATTATTTTTTTTTACGTTTGATTCATACGTTTGATTTATGATCATTTTTTTTTTTGGAAAATAGGAGCTATAGTGTAAAGTGAGCAAATGCTTTACCACAGCATCGAGTAAACAGACGTATAGTATGATGAATACAGTATATTATGTCACATAAAAGTACCACCGAAATACTGAAATAGCCAAATATGCTAAATAAACAAAAGAACTTTAAAAATTCAGCAAAGTAAAATACGTACATTGTATTTTAACGAAATTGGTCGGAAAAGGATTCGGAGATATTGGACTAAAAACATCGGATATCAAATTTCTTCTAGACTTTCTACCTTTCTTATTTTCTTTTCATCATCAATATATATTTACCGAGGAAGATACAGTTACCAATTTAAGATCCCTTGCGAAATTAAGCGCAAACTGTATGTACATTCATCGGACATTCAAATTGCAGAGAGTTGGGAAAATAGAATTCAAAATAGTCACGGAGCGTGTAGTCATTCAGGTTTCCAATAACTGTGACAAACTATTGCTCCCAAGGAAATTATGAACTAGTTTGAAATCATCACCAGTATCAATTTAGAGTGCCTGAAAATGTTTAAGTGTGTTGTGTATTAATTTACTCGGACAAATCTCGATAAACTTTAATCTCGCTGCGAGCCGCTAAAGCGGAAGTTTAGTTTTGAGTATTTTTTGTTATTTGAAAGCTTTATGCCCCAAAGTCATGACCCTGCAATAATAGATTCTGAATGTCTTTTTTATTAGTTAATGAAAAATCTCGGGGGGGGGGGGACCCCGAGATTTTCGACTATATTTTACATTATAGCATTCAAAGGGTTAAAAAGGCGTTAAGGTTGCATGTGTTGTACCTCATCTGAAAGAGCAGACTCTGCTCTTTCAGATGAGGTATAATTCATTTTACCTTCTTTTTGTCTTTAGTTTTTTTTTATTAATTAATGAAAAATCTCGGGGGGGGGGGACCCCCGAGATTTTTCGGCTATATTTTACATTATAGCATCCAAAGGGTTAAAAGGGTTATATGAGGCTATACCTCATCTGAAAGAGCGGAGTCTGCTCTTTCAGATGAAATATAACACATGTAACCTTTAAAGCCTTTTTAACCCTTTGGATGCTATAATATAAAATATAGCGAAAATCTCTGGGGTCCCCCCCCCCCCGAGATTTTTCATTAACTAATTAAAAAAACTAAAGACATTCAGAATCTATTATTGCAGGGTTATGACTTTGGGCATAAAGCTTTCAAATAAAAAAAAATCCCCCAAACTAAACTTTCGGCTTTAAAGATTGTGTCAAGGATGGGCAAGTCCATTACTTCCCTTCATTATCAATACCAAACGTAGTTTAGTACTTAACAAATGGTGTGTTGAAAGTCTGAGATCCATAACGTCATGAATTTGTTGTTTTATGAGAAAAAGTAATAACGACATGTTACAGAATGTTGTTCTTTCTGTGAGTTTCAATTTTTGCTCAAACTGCCGAATCGCGGTTACTGGTGCACCGTAGCAAGACCAGAGCAGCCCTTCTGATTGGTTAACGGCTATCCCTGCGCAGAGCTTTGGCTAACGGCTGATCAGACCATTTTGGAACGGCACGTGCACGTTGACGTCAGCGGATTTTTTTTTTAAATTGCTTCCTGAGCAATTTGAAAAAAGGATGAAGTTTAACCGTCCAGATTTTCACCAAACTCAATATTACCCCCAAGTCTCTATGAGAGGTGTTTATTTATATTAATCTTCACATTGGATATGATTTCAGCTGATTGATTTCGTATACATGTTTTTTGACGTGCAAATCAATGACACAATCTATTAAGATCGACCCATCCTCTATTGGTAGGGAAACCGTCCCTATTTAGTTGTTTCTTAAAGCAAACAAACAATTCAATATATGGATAAAATCGCTTTGATCCAGAATAGCGCTTTTGTGCGCCGGAAAATATACTCGTACCTCTAGTCGATAATCTGCATTATTGTCTGAAAAGCGGGAGATATGATAGCAAATACCATTGTTTCGCGTCTCTTTGATAAAATAGATACTGAGAATCCAGTAATCGAAGACTGTCCAGACAACATCAACAATGTCACTGCATCTGCGTAGTGATAGAGGTATCGGAGTGTGGACTGCCTCCAACGGCAAGTGACAACTCTGAATCAGTCACATTGACTCCTAGTCATGATCCTGGTGATTCATTCAATTGGTATCACTAAAGTCACTTACACTGCTACTGACGCTGCAGAAAATGAGGCCTGCTGTGTGCTGTTTAACGTCACCATCAGAGGTATATTGTCTTTTATCACCGAGATTATTTTTTTTTACGTTTGATTCATACGTTTGATTTATGATCATTTTTTGGGGGAAAATAGGAGCTATAGTGTAAAGGTGAGCAAATGCTTTACCACAGCATCGAGTAAACAGACGTATAGTATGATGAATACAGTATATTATGTCACATAAAAGTACCACGCGAAATACTGAAATAGCCAAATATCTAAATAAACAAAAGAACTTTTAAAAATTCAGCAAAGTAAAATACGTACATTGTATTTTAACGAAATTGGTCGAAAAGGATTCGGAGATATTGGACTAAAAACATCGGATATCAAATTTCTTCTAGACTTTCTACCTTCTTTATTTTCTTTTCATCATCAATATATATTTACCGAGGAAGATACAGTTACCAATTTAAGATCCCTTGCGAAATTAAGCGCAAACTGTATGTACATTCATCGGACATTCAAATTGCAGAGAGTTCGGGAAAAATAGAATTATCTCTCT
>JZLH01S0607635.1:6840-22560 GCA_001188425.1 Eucidaris tribuloides | reverse complement strand
GAAAATATAACACATGTAACCTTAAAGCCTTTTTAACCCTTTGGATGCTATAATCCAGATAAGCCTTTTGTGCGCGGAAAATATACTCGTACCTCGTAGTCATAATCTGCATTATTGTCTGAAAAGCGGGAGATATGATAGTAAATACCACTGTTTCGCGTCTCTTTGATAAAATAGATACTGAGAATCCAGTAATCGAAGACTGTCCAGACAACATCAACAATGTCACTGCATCTGGTAGTGATAGAGGTATCGGAGTGTGGACTCCTCCAACGGCAAGTGACAACTCTGGATCAGTCACATTGACTC
This sequence comes from Eucidaris tribuloides, assembly GCA_001188425.1. NCBI lineage: Eukaryota > Metazoa > Echinodermata > Echinoidea > Cidaroida > Cidaridae > Eucidaris > Eucidaris tribuloides. Next base: position 22,251 of record JZLH01S0607635.1, on the reverse strand, counting down.
CTAGTCATGATCCTGGTGATTCATTCCCAATTGGTATCACTAAAGTCACTTACACTGCTACTGACGCTGCAGAAAATGAGCCTGCTGTGTGCTGTTTTAACGTCACCATAAGAGGTATATCGTCCTTTATACACGATATTATTTTTTTTACGTTTGCTTCATTCTTTTATGTTCATTTTTTTCTTTGGAAAATAGGAGCTATACTTTAAAGTGAGCAAATGCTTTACCACAGCATCGAGTAAACAGACGTATTGTACGATTAATACAGTATACGAGATGAACTAACATTTCGATAATATGATTACCCTTACGATATACTAGTTTAGTAGCCTCCAAAAGGTGAATTTGTTTTGGTCAAAAGTCGCATTGTCATGACTGCATTCATGGTTAAACAGGCTGATACACTTATGCCAAATGAGTAGGAAAATGAATTAGAGTGGTAATAGTTTTACTAACTTGATTATGGCATATATGTTTGTATGTAGTGTATAAGTGCGTATTATGTATGTTTGTCTGTACTATGTGTGTATGTATGTTTGTATGTATTTAATTAAACTTCTTATTCCATTTTTCATCGTGTCAGTTCATATAATCTCAGTATTGCATGGCCCTAGTGTAACTTGCATGTCAGGAACCTTGACACTTCTAACTTGTGAAGGTGAAATATATATATCAGCCCCTTACATCCATGTTAATCCTGTGCTGAACAGTTTGAGTCACATAGCATGTCGAAGAATTTAGATATACACTTTTCAAACTGGTCATAATTATTTCATATTAGCTAATCACATTCGAGTATCAAAACAGCAAAAAGGAAAAAAAAACTAGCATGATGCACAAAAGACAGTTGCACAGGCAAACGAAAATATCAAATTTCTAATGAATGAAAAAAAGGTCTCAGAAATACAGACCCCCAAAACGAAACATAAACAGCTCCCCGAGGAAATGTGACACTGTTTAACTAAATATGACTAGATTCACAAGATATATGACAATAACATGTTCTTGTTTAATTGACCGAACTCAAATTTCCAACATCTTTGTAGAAGAAGCAGAGTGGTGTTGTATTTTATTTGTATCGACTAAAGGACAGATGCTGGCATGAAGTCACGATCTGGTTATAATTGTTCTCATAATGTACAATCAGTTAGATGGCGATTTTATGCTGCTATATAGGGTGGGTAATGCAGTAGTAAATGTGATACCACATTCACAGAAATAATAACAATACAATTTGTCTCATCCATTTGATTATCTTTTTTATCTTTTCCATATATCTTTACGATGAATTCTTATGTATAACATATGAGTTGTTGGTACTGGAAATATTGTACTAATGAAGATTATCAGCTTGAATTTACACGTGGATAAAGTATTTTGTTGTTTTTATAATCAAAATATAACTTTGCTGCTCGAAAAGAATTCTGAACACACGCATGTTTTTTGTCTCGCCACTGGATGTGAAGGCGGACTAAGTGATCCTAATGGCGTCCGTTCATCGTCCGTCCATCGTGAGTCGTCCACCTTCCGTCACAAACATTAAACTTTCCTTGCAAGAATAACTTTGTCATCTTTGCCCCGGCCTCGTTCTAGCTAAACTTGGGTTTTAGATGCATTTGGGAGACCTTCATGTTATAGTGGTATCGGAATGCAAATTGCAAGGTCAAATGTCATTTTAGTCCAATTATTAAAATTTCTCTGCAAGACTCTCTTATGGAACTTAACTTGGCATATGATAAATAACTTTGTAATCTTTGCCCCAGCCCGTTTTCACTAAACTTGGGTTTTAGATACATTTTGGAGACCTTCATGTTATAGTGGTATAGGAATGCAAATAGCAAGGTCAAATGTCATTTTAGTGCAAATATTAAAGTTTATCTGCAAGACTCGCTTATGGAACTTTGCATATGTTGCTGCAACAGTAACCGAACTTGGGTGATAGTGCATGGGGGTACATTTATGTTATCGCACGTGCCGTCAGGGGTCAGATGTTAAGGTCAAAGGTCATTTAGGTCAAAAGTTAAAGTTTACCTGCAGGACTTTCCTGTGACATCAAACGTGGATTGAGGACATCTTTGTCTTATTAATTAGTCACGGGTTGGCGATACACAATCTTCATATTGCCTTGTATATGTGTTTCAACAGACTACCAACATCATTATACAGAATGTTTTGCAAAAAGCGGAACCCAAATTCCACCAGGAATATACATGATTTTGTTTATTCCAATATGTAATCACTCTTTCATTTGATACCACATTTGTAATATTTAAGCCTTGAGTTATCAAATAGCAAACATTTTAAAGAAGAAATGTTGAGATTGTTTTGCGCAAAAGATTTACATCTTTTCACCAACGGGGTCACAGATGGTTATTCACTAAAACCTATCATTTTGTTCTGTAACAAAATGGTAGGTCTCAGTGACAGTTGGACGAAGTTATTATGTTTCTATACAGGGTGTCTGATGTGACAGTTCCTGTGATTTCACACACATCTGAAGAATGAAATAACATGTTTACACGTTGAAGAAATTGTGTGATCCGTTTATTTTTCCCCACCCATTGGAAAAGTTCTATGCTCGAAACATAGCCTATGAAAGGTTAGTGCTGGATATATTGGAAACGATTCAACGACCTCATTATAGAGTACAGTGTCTGTTAAGTAAAGGAGGCTTTTTCCACTGCCCATAAATGAGCCAGTTTGTTAAAGTTTAAGAAGTATTGACAAATTCAAAGATACTTTGTTTCTTTTCATAAATTAGATGAGGAGATTCCTGTAATCAAAAACTGTTCAGATGACGTGTGGAACGTTACTGAACCTGGTGAAGAGACAGGTATAGCAGTGTGGATACCACCAACGGCATGTGACAATTCTGGAATGGTAACATTGACAGGCAGTCATCGTTCGGGTGATCAATTTCTTATCGGTACCACTAAAGTTAATTACACTGCCATGGATGCTGCTGGAAATGAGGCTGAAGTATGCTATTTCTACGTCACCATTAAGGGTATGTTGTTTGATATTCAAAGATTTGGAATAGACGAAACTAATTTGTAACTGACGTTAGTATTAGAATATTTCCTTAGCCGTACAGGGCCTACTGACAAAAAAAATGTCTAGTTGGAATTAATCTTTCATCATTTTGATACAATCTCTTCAAATTACATGAAAAAGAGTTCACGTTTCCTTTCCCACCTGACAATCTCTACAAATGTAACACGTATAAGGTCGTTATTCTGTAAGCAATGTTTTTTCTGCTTAAAGACGCTATATAACACTGTGGAAGACCCGTTTAAAAAATTGTCGAACTTTGCTATCTGACATATCTGACAGTGTTTGAATGGACAAATAAACACACTAGAACACAAAAGTTTGGACAGTTATGCTGTCACTAATATAATATGTGCAGATACAAATTGGCACATTAATTTGATAGGAAATTCTGCAACACAGCAGTCTATGTGAAAAAGCTGGAATGGTCTCTCAAAGATTTTCACTTTTTTAAAGCAGTTAATGATCGTTTTAAACTGCAATTGTTTCAGGGCTTCATTTGTAGACCGTATCAAAGACACTGGTAGCATTGGGAATCATGTAGCTCAGATTTTTTAAACTGGAAACATTGTTATACAATGCCTTTAAACGTACCAAACGCTGAAAACAATCATTTTACAATCATATGAATGTATTTATTACTAGTATTTAAGATAGCTATTTTAACAGATTTTTGATACTTATGTTTTTGGATTTGATAGTTATGATAGACTGCTGGTTTTGTTGACATTTTAATGAAATGATTTAACAATAATTGTTATATTATATTATATATATATTATATATCACCTGAAAAAAGAACCAGAAATTTCATTTTAAAAAAGTTGGTGATTTCAGAGTTATTTTTCTTTCATTTATGAATTAGATGAGGAAATTCCTATAATCAAAAACTGTTCAGATGACGTGTGGAACGTTACTGAACCTGGTGAAGAGACGGGTATAGCAGTGTGGATACCTCCAACGGCATTTGATAATTCTGGCATGGTAACATTGACATGTAGTCATCGTTCTGGTGATTCATTTCCTATTGGAACCACTAAAGTCAATTACACTGCTGTGGATGCTGCAGGAAATGAAGCTGAAGTATGCTGTTTTAACGTCACCATTCAAGGTACATTATTTTGTCTTGATTGACTTAAAAATAAGGTGTAGATATTCATTTTAAAAACTGATTGATTGCCTGATTATCATAAATATTTTGATGTATTACCTTTGCCTTTTAAAATGACATTACACAACTTATTTTGGTATGTTTTATACTTAGAATTTCCCTTGTTTGTAAGCTTAGCACAATTTTAGACATATACTATTTAAAAAGGGAATTTCATGTATAACTGGCGGGTTGGGCTGCCAAATCCAGAAAGCAGAGTTAATGAATGCATTTTGGAACATTTCTGAAAACAAGCATCATTTCAAATTGTCTTTTCTCACTCATGCATCGCTCATTTTTCATAAATGAGGTATCATACGAAAGAAGATAAGATAGGCTTTCTAATGATGTCCTTCAATATCGAAGATATTCTGAATACATTCAAGTGTGACAGTTTGAATTTCAAATTTGCTCGTGCAAATGATTTTATACCTGTGTCCCTTCTAATTGTTTTTGGTCAGTCATGCGTGAATGGAAATCACTGTCACTGGTATCAAATTAAAGAAGAGAAAATATGCTTTCCAACTATGTACGATTTTGGGGTCATATTTGTTATTAACATATAAAAATATCTTCATCAATCTCGGTTTCCTTTTTTCTGGGACACACTGTATATTCCTGGTGAAAGTTGGGTAACGTTTTTGCTAAACACTCTGTAGTTCGTAATGTCAATTTGTGGCATGTCTTTCCAAAAATCGTTATTAACAATGATAAAAGCAATGAAATCTGACGTGAAGAATAATCTTTTCAGGCTCCAGTTATTTAGGTTAACATTGGCATCATGTTCAAAATGTATCTGTGATATTCATAATTTCTTCTTTTGTCTGACACCTTATGCGTAAAAAAATGAATAACGTATGAAGGAGAACAAGTAAAATTAAAACATGCCTGTTTTTGCATGAATTTTTTTTAGAATGAATACATTTTGAGCAAATTGAAGAGAGCTCAACAAAAAGGTTCACGCATGGCTGACTTCACTCAATATCTTGCTCGGGGCACAAAAGGCTCCGAATTTTGTTCGCAAGGTCATTTCTTGGTTGCTGGCTGCCAAATCCAGACAACAGGGTTAATGATCGCATTTTGGAACATTTCTCTAAACAAACATTTTTTTTCAAATTGTCTTTTCTCACTGATGCATTGCTTATTTTTCACAAATGTGATATCATAATTATGAATGTTGTTACATAAAGAACAAACAGTATTGATTGTAAAGAGAGTACGTTATTTTTTTCGTATTTACGGCCTAGTTTTGTTCAGATATTCTTTTGTTTTTACCACTAATGCCATGAACAATTTCGTAGCACGTTACCATTGCTGATGTGTGATAGGCTAATGGGAACAGAACCAAGAAAGAAGTAATGGTTTCGTTTTCATTTGTCCACCGAATCATTACTACTCAGATTTGATCAAGCTCAGGAAAAGTACCTACAGGGTTCAAAATATATAAATCATTTAATTCCCGCCGTTGCTCAAGTCGTATTTTATTATAGTAGGTTAGGTTTCAGACACTGAATGCAGGTTTAGCCCACCGATTTTGAATCTGGTAGAGTCCAAGCGCAGTAAACTTTGTTTTTTTCTTCGGCCTTTCAGCTTGTAAGCTTTGATCAGCGGTAATCACGTTTTACATATACACAAATGAGTTCTGGCAGTCAGACTTGTTTAACGTTATGACAAATTCAAATTCAGTGAGCGTCATTATGGCAGTTTATTTTACTTGAAATTGAGCAGCCCTTATTTTCATTACCCTAACTTTTAGCGAAAAGGCCTTTGTAATGGAAAAGTTTTTATTAACGTTTACATTATGAATGTTATTTAGTTTTATTGCTCGATAACTTCATTTCGGGGTATGTAATTCATAAACACCGTTAGAAAGATTGGCATAATACTAAAGTGTATTTTCTGAACATTTCAATGATTTACAGATAATTTTCGGTACAGTCCTTAAAAAAAATTCTTCGAAGAAATAGGCAGATAGATTGCGGATTAAATGCGTTAATATTTCGCGAAAATTGATATAAGAAACTGAGTACATTGTTCAAATTTAATTGTATATGTATTCGTCACTGATGTAATTTGTGATCCGCGTGTTAGTTCACTGATCTTAATTGGCTTATTTGGAGAACTGTACAGACTCTGCTCTTTCTGATGTGGTATAACTCGGATAACCTTAACACCTTATTAACCCTTTGGATGCTACAATGTAAAATATAGTCGAAAATGTCAGGGGTACCCCGAAAAATCTCGGGGCTCCCCACCCCCCCCCCGAGATTTTCATTAATTTAAAAAAAAAAAAGACATTCAGAATGTGTTATTGGTGTGATATGACCTTTGGGTATAAAACTTTCAAATAAAAAAAAATCCCTAAAACTAAACTTGGACTTCAAGGGTGATTCTAGTTTAGTTTTGTTTTGTTTTTTGCTCGATGAGCTCATTTTATGGTGTGCAAACCCTGAACACAATCTTCAAACAGAATATTGAAGCATATTTTTATTATATTCTCCTGATTTAATGATTATCATGACTAACTCTTAACAGATTTTCCTGCCAAGAAATAGGCAGATAGACCGTGGATTAATTACGCTAAGATTCTTGTAAAATCTAAATAGGAAAATGAATTGAACGATAAAAAGCAGGAAATGTCTTTTTCACCCTCTCAGCAGCCGACCAAAACATCACTCATGACCTTTAGCTTTGTACGAAGGACATGTCTATGATATCTAAAAGTCAGCAATTACCTAAATTTTGAAAAAAAAACATACCAAAGAGTAACGGACTAATTAACTACTGTAAGTCCATGATTTGACTCATGCTGAAACTTACTGAACTACAGTCACTTCAGTATCGCCGTATTGCAGTATCTATTTACTAGTCTATGAATACTAATCTGTATGAGAGTAATGCCTGAAAATACTCATGTTTTGATTTTTAAGAATGCATGTGGTACAAATTAAATTGTAAACAAAATTAATGTACATCTGCATGCATTATACGGTTGTGAAAAAGACTAGTAGATTTTTTTGTTGTCTCTACGAAAAAAATATTTCACATATTAGATTCCACATATCTGCTCCGATTTGAAAGTCAAGAAAAAAGCAATTTAGCAATTTTTGGGGGTTTTAAATTATCACACGCGTGCGTCCATGTCTGTCGTAGCACGGGTGCACGTGCATAAAACCGAACCCCCCCCCTAAAAAAAAAAAAAACATTGGAAGGGGTTTAGGCAATTACATGGGACTTAGAATAATTCTGGGAAACTTTTCTTCTTTATTATTTAATCAATTATTTATCAATTGAAACCGTTGGTCCATGTAATATTACAAAAAAATAAGATAAAGTATTATCGGTCTATTTAGTATTTTCTGTTTGACACATCATAATACGACATTATTATGATTTGCCCAGGAGTATATCTTTTAATAAGACATAAATTACCAGATTCATTTCGTTTTCCTTAATAACATAGATAATGTGATTCCAGTAATCGAAGGGTGTCCAGGAAACATTACCAATGTTACTGCACCTGGTAATGAGACAGGGATCGCAGTGTGGGATCCTCCCACGGCAAGTGACAACTCTGGCTCAGTGACGTTGAATTCTACCCATAATCCTGGTGATATATTCCTAGTTGGCAAGGTTAAAGTCATTTACCTTGCTATTGACCCTTCGGAAAATGTGGCCGTTTGCTGTTTTTACGTCATCATAATCATCAAAGGTACACTATTATGTATTCTTTGTAAAATAAGAGGGAGAGTTTGTAAAATAATGGAGTTGTTGCTACAGAATTTCTGAATAGCATTGAAAAGAGACGTCCTCAAGCTTTGGATTAGCTCCCAGTACAGTAGATTATTATGATTATGCGATTATGTGGACGTTTGGAGCATTTCGGTTTATTACATCCCGTTTAAATTCAATAAATCATTACAAGGTAAACACTGTGCACATAAGCATTTAGATCAATTTTGTAATCGTCCACAGAGTTATTACATACATATAATTACTACAAGCTTTCACACAATTTACGTCCATGATAGTTCACAAAGTATGACAGATAATTTGAATATGTATTAGATTTGGTGTTGTGTGGAGGAAACTCAGTCAAAGCAAGAAAGCTTGCAAACAAAGTATGGATTCCTACGTAATGCTAAAAATTGAAAGTGCGCATTGATAGTAATACAAACAGAACAATCTGTAGCCATGGGGTACCCTTGACTGAATAAAGGATTCGAACTGGATGCACACGCTGCAGTTACAAAAGTGTGTGGTTGATAGTAGTAACAAAACTAGTAAAAAACAAAATGGATAAACAAACACAACTCCTAAAGTATCAAGATAGTATTGTTTATTAAGTGTTTCGCTAGAAGTGAATAATAATTTTACTTTACGCATGAATGAACAGGAGGTTTAAGATTTGCTGGAGGTCTATTTCGATGGTATTCAAAAATGGTGGTCAATAAAAAAAACAGTATTGATTGCACAGAGAGTACATTTTTTTTCGTATTTACGACCCACTTTTGTTCAAATATTCTTTGGTTTTTACCGCTAATGCCATGAAAAATTCCGTGGCACGTTACCATTGTCGATGTGTGATAATGGGAACAGAACCAAGAAAAAAATAAAGGTTTCGTTTTCATTTGTCCACCGAATCATTACTACTCAGATTTGATCAAGCTCAGGAAAAGTACCTACGGGGTTCAAAATATATAAATCATTTAATTCCCGCCGTTGCTCAAGTCGTATTTTATTATAGTAGGTTAGGTTTCAGACACTGAATGCAGGTTTAGCCCACCGATTTTGAATCTGGTAGAGTCCACGCGCAGTAAACTTTGTTTTTTTTTTCTTCGGCCTTTCAGCTTGTAAGCTTTGATCAGCGATAATCACTTTTTACATATACACAAATGAGTTCTGGCAGTCAGACTTGTTTAACGTTATGACAAATTCAAATTCAGTCTATTTTACTTGAAATTGAGCAGCCCTTATTTTCATTACCCTAACTTTTAGCGAAAAGGCCTTTGTAATGGTAAAGTTTTTTATCAACGTTTACATTATGAATGTTATTTAGTTTTATTGCTCGATAACTTCATTTCGGGGTATGCAATTCATAAACACCGTTAGAAAGAATGACACAGTGTTTAAGTGTATTTTCAGAACATTTTAATGATTTACAGATAATTTTCGATACAGTCCTAACAAATTTTTCTTCGAAGAAATTTGCAGATGGACGGAGGATTAAATATGTTAATATTCCGCGAAAATCGATATAAGAAACTAAGTACATTGTTCAAATTTCATTATATTTGTATTCGTCACTGATGTAATTTGTGATCCGCGTGCAGTTCACTGATCGTAATTGGCTCATTTGAAGCATTTTCAAATTATCACACGCGCATACGCCTCTTTCGTATCACGAACTCATGACGAGAATCAAACCTAAACAATGCATTGGCCATGTGTTAGCAGAGGAATATGAGGTAGAAATGATTCTAGCTGCTTTTTTTTTTTACAAATCAAGAAATCTAGTCATCTGGCAACTGACTAGTAATTGACTATGAATTGAATGCAATATCTTATAATTATGAGGAAGTTTTATCGGTCTACATAGTATTTTTTGCTGAATTTATTCATAATAAGATTTTACCTACCAGAATAAATCTTAGCAAGACATACATAATTCCCAGATTCATTTCTATATCTTTTATTTAATAGATAATGTGATTCCAGTAATCGAAGGGTGTCCAGGAAACATTACCAATGTTACTGCACCTGGTAATGACACAGGGATCGCGGTGTGGGATCCTCCCACGGCAAGTGACAACTCTGGCTCAGTGACGTTGAATTCTACCCATAATCCTGGTGATATATTCCTAGTTGGCAAGGTTAAAGTCATTTACCTTGCTATTGACCCTTGGGAAAATGTGGCCGTTTGCTGTTTTTACGTCATCATAATCGCCAAAGGTACACTTTTATGTATTCTTTGTAAAATAAGAGGGAGTGTTTGTAAAATAATGGAGTATGTTGCTACAGAATTTCAGAATAGCGTTGAAAAGAGACGTCCTCAAGCTTTGGATTAGCACCCAGTACAGTATAATATGTGCTCAAGTGTTTGAAAGCGTAACACGGAGCAATATCTTTACGATGATTATGTAATTATCTGAACGTTTGGACCATTTCGGTGTATTACATCCCGTTTACTCTTAATGCGTTTTAAAAGGTGAACTGGCGTTTGCAACATTGATATAAGAGCATGTAGTGTTGCATTCATGGCCGTCAGGGATGAGTTTCAATAATTTTGTTTGTTAGAAGAATTACCTCCCAATCAATGTGATGCTCTGACTTGATGTGTAATTATGGGGTATTTTGAATTTTCGTATAATTTATTTCCACACACATAAATTCAGAAAAATCATAACAATGTAAACATTGTGCACATAAGCATTAAAAACAATTTCATTATTGTCCGCACAGTCAATTCACATAGGTAACCTACTATAATATTTCACACAATTTACTTTCATGATAGTTTGTTTACAAAGTATGACAGATAATTTGAATATGTATTAAATTTGGTGTTGTGTGGAGGAAGATAATTCAAAGCAATAAAGCTTGCAAACAAAGTATAGATTCCTACGTAATGCTAAATATAGAAAACGCGATGGAATTTGATGCATGTATATATATATATATATATATATATACATACATCAAATTCCATCGCGTTGACTATACTCTTATTACTCTTATGACTACTCTTATTATTGTACGATAATTAGGATTTGATTCATGAAGTATTAATAGTATTACAAAGAGAAAAATCTGTAGCCAAAGGGGTAACCTTGACTGAATAAAGGATTCGAACTCAAAGCACACGCTGCAGTTACAAAAGTACGTGCTTGATAATATTAACACAGTACAGTATAAAAAAATGCATAAACAAACACAACTCCTTAAGTATCAAGATAGTATTGTTTATTAAGTGTTTCGCTAGATATACGAATTGACATATAATTCTACTTTAAGCAAGAATGAATAGAAGGTTTTAGATATGCTGGAGGTCTTATTCGAGGGTATTCAAAAATCTTGGTCCATAAAAAACAAACAGTATTGAATGCAAAGATAGTACATTTTTTTCGGTTTTACGACTCACTTTTGTTCAGATATTGTTTTGTTTTTATCGCTAATACCATGAAGAATTCCGTGGCACGTTACCATTGCCGATGTGTGGCAACGGGAACAGAACCAAGAAAGAAATAAAGGTTTCCTTTTTTATTTGTCCACCGAACCATTTTTACTCAGATTTGATCAAGTTCAGGAAAAGTACCTACAGTGTTCAAAATCTTTAAATCATTTAATTTCCGCCGTTGCTCAATTCGTATTTTATTACGGTAGCTTATAGGTTTCAGACACTGAATACAGGTTTAGCCAATCGATTTTGAATCTGGTAGAGTCCACCTGCAGTAAACATTGTTTTTCTTCGGCCTTTCAGCTTGTATAAGGTTTGATCAGCGGTATTCAGTTTTTACCATATACAATGATGAGTTCTGGCAGTCAGACTCGTTTAACGTTATGGCAAATTCAAATTCAGTGGGCGTCATTACGGCAGTCTATTTTATTTGAAATTGAGGAGCCCTTATTTTCATTATCCTAAATTTTAGTTAATGGTACAGTTTTTATCAACGTTTACATTATGAAATCGTTAGAAAGAATAAGACAATACTATTGTATTGTATTGTAAACTAGTGTATTTTCTGAACATTTCATTGATATACAAATATTTTTTACTACAGTCCTAAGAGATTTTTTATCGAGGAAATGGGAATTAAGATAGATTGTGGATTAAACGCGTTGATATTCCGAGAATATTAATCTAAGAAATTAAGTACATTGTTGAAATTCAATTATGCAGTCCTGGACAAAAGTTCGGAATATAGTTATTTCCTTGCGTAGCCCTGTTTTAAAGTGCATATTTCTTACAAATAATGATCAATTACCCATGCAGAACTTATCATTAATAAGTTGAAATGAGCTTCACTCAGGGGCGGCGAGTGCGTAAAATTTTAGGAGGGGTGAAATCCATATGGGGAAATTTGCCTGCAGAAGACTTTTTTTTTTACTGGCCGAAATGGAAGCCCAGCAGCGTCTGACAAGCGGGGGCAGGGGGCTGACGACGACCAAAAGCATTATTTGCTCGCCATTTCTTTTTACTAGCAAAATCAACAAGAATGGGGGAGCGATATTTCCGAAAAACAGTTAAATTCCGCGAAGGTTTCTTGTCCTGAAGTAGAGACAGGGGCGGCACCACAGGGGGTCAGGGGGTGGAAGGCTACCCCCTATATTATTATTAAAATGGCGGGAATTTTACTTTTTGTCCAGGACTGTATTTGAATTCCGTCACTGATATAAATCGTGATCCGCATATCTGCTCACTTATCTGAAAATAGAAAAAAAACACATTTGGCTCATTTGGAGTATTGTTCAAATTATCACACGCACGTACACTTCTTTCGTATCACGTACTGATGCCGAGGACCAAACGTAGACAATAACATTGACCAGGTGTTGGCAGAGGAATGGGCGTTGGAAATGGTTCTGGCAGCCTTTTCTTTACAAATCATATAATCTAGTCATCTTTAATTGACAGGTAATTGAGTGTGAATTGAATGCAATATTATGATAATGATGATGAGGAAGAATGATCGGTCTATTCAGTATTTTACAAATTTATTCATGATTTTACCTAGGAAAATAAATCTTAGCAGACATAAATAATTTCCAGATTCATTTTTCTCTCCTTTATAACATAGATAATGTGGTTCCAGTAATTGAAGGGTGTCCAGGAAACATTACCAATGTTACTGCACCTGGTAATGAGACAGGGATCGCAGTGTGGGATCCTCCAACGGCAAGTGACAACTCCGGCTCAGTGATGTTGAATTCTACCCATAATCCTGGCGATATATTTCTAGTTGGCAAGGTTAAAGTCATTTATCTTGCTATTGACCCCTGGGAAAATGTGGCCGTTTGCTACTTTTACGTCATCATCATCAAGGGTACATTACTTTTGTTGTTGTTTTTCGTTAGAACCATTTGAATTGTTTTTACTAGTTACTTATTTCGTTTTTAGCCACCATTAATTTTTATCTAGAGTCACCCATTATTCAGATACACTATGTCAGACAAACTTGTCAGAGGTAGTTGGTCAGAAATACGATGTCACATGACTGCCGAGTACATTGCCATTGTCATTGTCATTTCAAGTTTTTGATTAGTGTTATTGTTACTTCAATTAGACGTCAAGAACCGTTAAGCCAAACTCAGAAACTGTGACTTGGATTAATGGTCACTATCAATTTTGTAATCAATAACTTAACACGAGTGTTAACACACGAACGTTACATCCCTTGTTCAACGAACATCAAAACCGCTAAAAAACCTGAAGAAATCAAGGGCTTAGGCTGGGTGGGGGGGGGGGGTGCACTGGGTGCACGTGCACCCCCCGCAGAACCATAGGAGTTCCACCCTAACAGCAAAAAATGCAAATTTGCACCACCTTTTCTGCTTTGAACGCCTGATTTTTGTCTCGCCTGCGTAGCGGAGCGAGACATAGGTATCACTATTTCCGGTGTCGGCGTAGGCGTCGTCGGCGTCGGCGTCGTCGTCGTCGTCAAATTGTGTTGTACACACACAATAACTTTATATAGCGGCAAACGCCAAGCGTTGTCTCGCCTGCATACGCGCAGGTCATGAAAGATGGGGCATGTCAAAATGGAATTGGTGTTCCACGGCTAGCTATAGAAAGTTATTAGGTGTAGCACACATAGGCACAGTGCCCAGTCATGGAAATTCATGTGACCTTTGACTTTGGACCTTAATGCAAATTCAACCATGGCACATTCGACTTGACGCTGTCCCTCAAAATGCCGTCTTGTATGAATTTGGGCAATGCCTACTCGAAGGTATAAGAAAGTTATTGTGTGTACAAAACAGCACCGTGCATCCATGGACGTTCAATTGGATCTTGACCTTGACCTTAATCAATTCGAAGACTCAATTGCGAACTTACCTGCATTCAAGTAGATGGACCTCTTGTTGAATTTGCATCCTACTCGAAGGTTAGGGAATTATTTGTGTACAAACATAGCACAGTGCCAGTCATGGAAACTTTCATTGGACTTTGATACGCTTTGACCTTAGTTCAATTCAAACCATATTCGAACTTGACCTGCGTTCAGAAATGACCCTTCCTGTATGAATTCGGTGATCCGCACCCGAAAGGCTATCCACCGAAAGGTTACATCTTGTGTGTACAAACACAATTGTGGTTGACGAACCGCGCGACCGGACACTACAACGCCGGGCTACGCTAACACCGGATGGCCTACGCTGAAAAATAGTGATACCTATGGCTCGCACTGCCCCGCTTAACAGGCAGTCATGGGAAGTTCATTGACACGCTTCGTGACCTTATCAAATTCAAGCTCATATTCGGCTGATCTGCGCCTTCAAGAGATGGACCTGGTATAAGTTCTGGTGGATGCGCCACCTAAAGAAGCTGATAGAAAGTTTATTGTGTGTACAAGAGCAGCGAGGCAGCGACAGTGCCCAGTGCATGGAAAGTTTCATTGAGCTTTGCACGCTTTGACCTAATCAATCCCCCAACTCACCATCTGAAACATTCGACTGCACCTGTCAAGAGATCGGCACCTCTTGTATGAATTTGGTGATCCCACCGGTCGAGGCTATAGAAAGTTATAGGCTGTGTCAGAACACACACGAACAAATGCCCATGCGCATCAGGAAGAAAGGTTCATTGACTTTGACTTGGCTGACCCTAATCCAAACTTCAACGTCGACCCATTCCGAACTTGACTGCAGGCTTGGGGCCAAAGCGAAGATGACCTCTTGTATGAATTTGGCAATCCCTACCTGGAAGCTAAGAAAGTATTGTGTACGCACAGCATAGCAGCTGGCGCAGTCAAGAACAGTTGGGCATTGCCTCCGACGCGCTTTGACTTATTGCATTCCGACTATGATTCGAACCTTGACCTGCGCCTATCCCCACAAGGGGCGAGAGTGAGCCTCCGTATCGAATTCTCGGTGACCCATCTGGCTCGAGCTGATAATTCGCCAGAGAGTTTAGGTGTACTCGCCTGTGTAACAACACAATTTGACCGGACGACGACGACGCGAGCCGAGACGCCTACGGGAGCGACACC
>JZLH01S0607634.1:46196-59079 GCA_001188425.1 Eucidaris tribuloides | reverse complement strand
GATCGTTCCTGGTGTTTTGGTTGACTGTTGTTCATATATACTTTGCATGTAAATATATATGAACAACAGTCAACCAAAACACCAAGGATCCAGATGGCCAATGGAATGGTTCACAGCAACTCGACATAGCTATCACTATCAATGGAGGAAATGAGACGCTCGATTTATAAATTGTCATTTTCCAAATGAGACCTGTGTACACTGAATTAAAAAACTGAAACCTCGTACAAGAAATTGTTCCAACTATTGTAACTCGACTCTGTAGAGATATATCTCAAAATTAAATGGGTCTGATCAACATTAAAACGCACCAAACTCTTTACAACTTTGTGTCATAATCTATGAACGCTAATGTGTGTGTGTGTGTTTGTTTGTGTGTTTGTGTGTGTGTGAGTGTGTGTTCGTGTGTCTGTTTGTGCTTTGTGTGTATGTGCATTTTTTGTGTGTATTTGTGTTAGTATGTATGTGTGTGTTTTCTGTATACGTTTTCTGTATAAGTGCGTGTGTGATGTTGGGTGTGTGTGTGTGTGTGTGTGTGTGTGTGTATGTGTGTGTGTGTGTGTGTGTACGTGAGTGCGTGTGTGGTGGTGTGCGTGTACGTGTGTTTGTATGATCATAAATCGCTATGTGCAACACCTTTAGACGCATGGCGTCACACCGGCACTGATTACAAGAATGGTCCTCATAAAAATCACTTACAAACAACCCCGACATTAATTTACGATACAATTCATCAACTCTCTTCGATTTTCTAAACAAAACGTGGCGTATAAACCACGTCCTCTCGTAAGAGCCGGTGGATCCTATACTGTTCAATGTTATACGACAGTGATGCCACCTGCTTAGGAAACAAGCGGCAGGATGATTACCTGCTTTGAAGGGTACAACGCCGCAAATAAAACAAGCCGGAAATCTCTTTCGCAACGCAGGTTCTCACTAAAATAAATGACAGTGTGATTTCGATCTACGTGCGGTATATTTAGAAGTAAACGACCGAGTATTATTTAAAAAATGAGGGAAACATCACCGTCTAAATTTTATGAAGATTTTCTTTGAGAAGGCGCTAGCTCCATCTTGTTAATTATATATGGAGAAAATGTGTTTCTTTTTCGACATCTGTATATGCACCTATTGGGGAATTGAACTTATGCTTATTACCTTGTACATCCTCTCTACTTTCACTCCAGTCTTTGGTTAATAGAAAGCAACATTACATACATTGTGTAGACGGTGAGGACTTAAAGTAATAGGCTAACATTGTGGAGCTTCAATCTAACAAAAATTGCCAAACTTTGATATCTGAGTACATAGTATTGTTTAAATGGACAAATAAATACCCGAGAATAGAAAAGTTTGAAAGTTATGCTGGCACTGGCAAGATATACATAAATAAACAATTTCCACTCCGGTGGAGTATAAAACAGTCTAGATCTACACACAGTAGGTCTATGGGAGGAAATGGACAGGTGAGTCCGGTCAACTTGAGTGCTTGTAGGTGTTCACTTTTTTTAAAGCATCATTTTGAAATACAATTTTTCAGGGTCAAAAAAAGTATACGCGCCCACAGTTTTGTGTTATATTTTGGTGAGCTAATTCTTTCACCGCCTATACATGTAACATCAACCTACATAAGAAGAGCCAAAGGATATTATCAAAAATACTATCATCTGGTGGCCATGAAATTTCCAGAATTTCTTGCAAACGTATTGCAAACCATCAAAAAGGGGCAGAGATATTTCACATCCAAGTACCAAAGGAGGGCACTTTAAAAAGTAGCACTTTCAAATGAATTGTAGTTAGGGGGTGGTTTGCCTACGTTTATCCCCCATGGATTTGTTAATGCCCAAACATGCCACTAGACATGTCGGTTTCAACTGTTAACCCGTTGGAGACTCGACACGAGATTTCTCGTCACGAAGTCTATGGAAATGCGTGTTAAAGCAAATCAAACCGCCTTCAACGAGTAAATGGCCTTTGCTGAGCTCCATATGCGCTATGGGAATGGCAGATCACATCAGTCATACGAAAATAATACGATGCAACCCACGATATCAGTGCTTTACATCTCGACACAATAGTTTTGGGTATATTGCGTATTCCGCCCCGAGGTAGAAACAGATATGGGTAAATGCGGCTTCAGAACCCATGCCTTCTGGAAATTATTTTTGTTGCTTTTATCCCCCTGTTCATTGGGACTGAATAAGAAGATGGTACAGCGTATCTGAAATGCGCAAGTACACAAGTCATGTATGTGGTTGATATATATGTATATTTTTTATCAAGCCTGATCTTAACATATCTTAAATCTCCTTTGAGTTTTCTATTGTACTTAACTTAGGTTAAAGACTTCATTGTGAGGTTTTTGGTTTAGACCCAATGTCATTGAGTAACATATTTGATGGAAAACTGTTAATTCTCAATCAAAATCGGACCATTTGATGTAAGTCAATTTATTGAAGAAAATCGCAGTTTGCAATTCATCACCCTAATTCCTTTAGTTTTAGATCTGTCCCGAGCTATGCAGCTGACAAGTACTGGCTTCCATGTGTGCATAATTGAACATCATTTGCAAAATAAAGGGATTTCAGTCTGTAATAAAGTTGACAATTCGATGAGCAATGATTGTCCAAAAGGATCCTTCGTTTTACTGTAGATTCAATACTCTATGTTGTTATTTTCGTCAAAACTGTCCCCAAGCCCTTTTTTCGGAGATGTTGATTTATTTTGATCTTTGCACTGTCAATGATTATTTCCATGCTATCCTTATTTTTGAGGATGTAAATCATGAACAAAAATCTTTTAGTACGTATTTAAAAGACGACGACATTATTCCAAGAACATACAATCTTAAACATCGAGAAACGAATTACGACTGTAACGTTTATTTACAAATCAAACTCTAATAGTTAATGAACGAAGCTCGAGCATTAGTTGAAGTGAGTTGTATACACAAAGTATGTATATTAAAACAATAATCGATAATGTTTATGTTAAATCATCCAAATGATTTTATGGGAATGCAGCCTGATCATAGTTGAAACAATTATCTCTACGTCAGTCTACGCCACTACACCGTCCATTGAGAAACATTATGCTCACTAATGGGGTAGCCATATCAATACGTCAGCAACTGAACGAAAAACCTTTCAAATTTTCTGTAAAATTAAATTTCGTGTTTTGACCACGTTTACCGACCATTCCTTTAACAAGTGCACGGGAGACCTCGACGCACAGATTGCAGCGGTGGTAATCTAATTTCTCTCTCTACTCGTGCTCGCCCATGAATGAAAATAAAGTCGGGGTAAATATACAGTACGACGAAAGTACGACGCATAAAAAAGTACGTGAACATTGTTCGATCCTCGTGTACCCTTCAGAAGCGGCGCATGCAATGCTATCACGTCCATACCTTCCATATTTGAAGTTGTGTTTGTGGTGGGTTCGGATTGCGTCTCATGTTTTTCAGAACGAAACTGCACCCCTTTCCCGCCAATTTCATCAGCTGGACTTGGCCAACTATGTCTGACGAGATAAACTACGCGGATAAACAATAAAAATGTCTATGCTTAATCTTTTTTAAATGATAAGGTTGCATTTGTCTTTATTTGATAGCTGATGGAAAAGGGTTAATGATAAGGAAAGGGTATCACCTAGATAAGAAAGATATTTTATTGATCCAGTGTGAAGTGTAACTAATACAATACTAAATTTGCGTAAGTGGTGAGGTTTTCAATTGAATTACGACGGTACATTAGATAAACTATGGATGAGGGTGAATGTACACTTTTGCTTCTCCTTGTGCACTGCATTATCTCAGCATGGACAAATAATTAAATATGACTTTTAATTATTCGATTTTTACAATCCTGCAATTTTATACTAAACACTGTGCATTTCCCTTCATTATGTTTTTTTTCGAAATATACAAAACGTAATGAAATTGGCGTCACAGTCATAATTTGTCACTTCTCGTCTTCATATAACAAATACATTTTAAATCCAAAAAATAACAAATAAGCCTATTCTTATCTTTTTTTAAACCTGTAACATTATGATAATAGATTCCTATACACAAAGTTCTGAAGTACATAACATGCCCTACTTGACAACCTTAACACCACACGAAATGAAACAAGTGAAGGAACATAAAACAATGAACGATTTTCAAGTTAAATATCCGACGAATTAACAGTTCTACATGGTCATAGTCTGAGAAATAGGACTAATTAGAAAATTTCTGTACCACTACTACTACTACTACTACTACTACTAGATATCATTTATATAGCGCCTCATACATTATAGTTTCGAAGCGCTATAGACGAAAGTTATAATTAAATAAGGAATAAACAACAGATCAACAATCGTTGCTTTCACATATTTTATCATCTTCAGTAGATGTAAAACTAGTATAGAAACAAAGAGTTTCCTCGTAACCGTACACCACTATATACCACGTAGTCATGCACGGGTGTTATATACCCATGCAGGGGCGGCACTAGGGTAAAATCTTAGGAGGGGCGGAATCCGTCGGGAAAATTTTGTCTGCCATTCTTTTTTTTTAAATTCTACTAGCCAAACAGCATCCAACAAGCGGGGGGCAGGGGGCCGACAATGATAAAAAACATTTATTACCAGCCCATTTTTTTTTACTAGCCAAACTGCAAGCCAAATATCATCCGACAAGTGGGGGCGGGGGGGGGAGGGGGCTGGGGTCAGGGGGCTGACAACGACGGAAAGCAGTTTTTGCAAGGCATTTTTGTTTTGTTTTACTATAGTCAAAGCAACAATAATGGGGGGGGGGGGGCGAAATCTTCATAAAATAGTCAAATCCCGTCATTTTAATTACTTCGAAAAAATAGGGCCGCCCCCTGTGCCCCCCGTCCCTGTATGTACCGACTAAACCATCGCCTGAATTTGTAGATCCTGCACATTAATGCCCAGACGATTTATTATCACGTACGTATAAAGTGGAGTAAAACAGACGACAAATGTCTTTCTCTGCGCATGATGAATTCTACAATCGTTGCTTTCACTTATTTTATTATCATAAAATAATTAAGTCTAAGTCATTACATAAGCTAGTCTACCATTAATATTGTGTAACTGTAAGGACATTTTTGGTGTTTTTGTATGACTTTGTGTATTTATCTACGCAGGGCTTTCTTGTAAAGCAGGTCCACTTTGTCAGTGGACCTGAATGAAACTACCCTGCTAAACGAAGACTTCAAGAAATAAATGAAAGAATAAATAAATAAATAAATAAATAAATAAATAAAAACAAAATAAAAATAAATATAAATTAATCAATACATAAATAAATAGGCCTAAATAAATAAATAAATACATACATAAAAAATAAATAAATAAACAAATAAATAAATCTTCAGTAGATGTATAACTAGTGTAGAAACAAAGTCTAGCCGGGTCACCAAGACGACCGCGTTTCTCGTAATCAAACACCACTTCCACGTAGTCATGCACGAGTAGGTCCTACATGTACCGACTAAATCATCGCCTGGATTTGTAGTTCCTCCACATTATGGCCCAGACGATTCATTATCACGTACGTTATAAAGTGACGGAGCAAACCCCGGACGCAAATGTCTTGCTGTGCGCATGATGAAATCTACAAACCTCCACGAGCGGGAACGATAATGAGGAATGTGACATCGACTTGTCCGACCCGTCACGTCTGACCTCGAAAGTTAAAGGTTCTTGCAAATTCCTTGGATTATGGCCTCGAAATGTTTAGTTTTGATTATAACCAAGAACACAGTTCGCTCTGAAAGGTAGGAAAGTGCAGCAATTCGGAGTTGCCGTTTTGCTAAAATATCTTGCTCTGTGTTTACTAACGAAAATCATTTTTAAGTAACTTTTCTGGCTGCTGGAATCTCATAAATCTTCATAAACATTGTTTTACAAATTTGTTTCTTTTTCTCATCGTCAATAACGCATTTCAGCAATTTGGCGCAATATTATTTTTCGGTAAGCCAGATATAAGTAGGCAAATCGTTTAATATAGCGTACTAAAGTCGTGATGATTTATGAATCAGGCCTCCATAAAATCGTTATGGCCGCCCTTTCGGCATACATTTGTGATAATCACTATAGCAGACTAACTGACTCGCTAGTTCAAAGCCTTACATTCAGGTAAAGCCAAATGGCGTGAAGGATTCTAAATTGTCCTGAATTATGGTGATTTGTTTTAAGCGCAGTTGTATTTACCTATACTGTAAGCAAAATGTGAAACATATTGGCTGTATAACTAGCGGTAGACCGAAATGGCGAGGCGAATTATTAACCATTTCTCTTATAAAGCTCGTAAACTATGATATTATAATTATAGAAACGTCTGTGGGCACACACCCAGACCTACTCTCTTCTCTACTTATTTTATCACAGACGGCGTCGATCCTGGGGGGGGCGGGGGAAATCGCCCACATGAAAATATTGGGGGTCAACATATCGATTTGGCCCCCCCCCAATAATTTTGACAATTTGAAAAATTCATTGATGGAAATGCAAAATGTATGTTTTAAAACAGCATGGAAAAAACACTATAAAACCATTAAACATGGCGTAAAAATACTATTAAATATATAAAATTGCCAATTTTTCGGTGCGCTACGCACGCAAAATTTTGTATTGCAATTTGGCGCGCGAAGCGCCCCGAAAATTTTGGATTCTCTTTCAGTTTTGCCCCCCAATCCGAAACATGTATCGACGCCCCTGATTCATCAAGAGTTGATGAATTGTCAAAAGGCTGCTTTATGTTAAAATCGTGATTATATAAACTAAAAACTACGAAATTTCCATGTAGAACGTCATGTATAAGAGTGTTGCTTTACTGCAGAGTTTCGATCTTTTCACGTCGGCATTGCATTAATGTCAGGACTTACGCTCAACGATTCTGTTGCATAATGTACATGTCTAAATGAATTCAAAATCGTCATTGGAAGGAATTATATCGAGTGTGAATACAGGGGGAAAATAGTCACTCACATCGAATCATCGTATTTAAGTAAGCGTGATAATAATTTAAAAAATGCACGAGGCAAATTCACTTTGTATAAAGCTTGATATAATTTTGTTTTTTATGAACTGAATACATGCTGAAATGGGATCATTTTTTCTTAAATTACAAAACTTCTGAAACTGTTGTGTTGAATATGTTTTCTTTTTAGTGAAATTCTTTCTGTACTCCATACATGTTTGTAGTTACGAAAACATTCTTGATTTGTAATTTGTTATATTGTTATGTTTGAGAAAATGCAAAATAAACTAAACTGAACTGAACTGAACTGAATAAGCATTTTTTTTTCGGACACCATAGTCGCCTATTTCACAATTAGATACAAATGAAATAAACAATCTTCATTTTCATTATATTGTTAAAATCTTGTTTTAAAAGGTTAGAAAGAGCAATACTGTTTATTGAAGCGTTCTACGTGTGTGTGTGTGTGTGTGTGTGTGTGTGTGTGTTTGTGTTTGTGTGCGTGTATGACATGTTTGTGTTTTTGTGTGTGTGTGGTGAGGGTGATGTGTGTGTATAAGTTTGCTTTTTGTGTTCTGTTGATCTGTTATCGTCACAATACTAATGATGATAATGGTAATAATAGTAGTAGTAGTAATAGTAGTAGTAGTAATAGTAGTAGTAGAAGTAGTAGTAGTAGTAGTAGTAGTAGTAGTAGTAGTAGTTGTAGTAATAACAATAATAATAATAATAATAATAATAATAATAATAATAATAATAATAATAATAATAATAATAATAATAATAATAATAATAATAATAATAATAATAATAATAATAATAATAATAATAATAATCATCATCTATTATCAATATCTTATGCCACAATACAAAAAGCTATGTATAATATTGCAGAAAATAAGCAGTAGTTTACATCTAGTTTTATATTTAAATTGACGTGGTATCAAGAGGGTTGATTCTCAAGTAATGCGACGGAAATGACATTTATTAATGTAATGCCCGTGAAATAATAGATCATAAATACCCAGTCAATCATGATTAACCAATCGCTTGCAAATCGAGTGCAAATCAAGCATTAAACAAAATTTCTCTACGACAGATGCGGACAACAACGAACGTAAAAAGTATGAAGGGGTTTTGTGATTAGAATGTCAAACTTAGTTAATATACCTTCAAATAAGCCCAGAGGCTAGTCACTTACGCATGGAAAAGCTCGAGACACTGCGGTTCTCAAAGAGATTGGTTTATCAATAAAACAACCAATTAAATAAACAAGCGGAATACGGTGCGTTATAAACTATTCTTAAATGCCGCGCTTGAGGTTTGAACGAATGTAATAGCATTGAGAATGCTGACAGTGTTGAAGGTCCCACACCTTTCTCCTTACAGATTGCATTCTTAAAGGCAGGGTATCTCTTTCGCATGCCTAAAAATTAACATTGTGTAAATACGACGATATATATCAGAAAATCTAATTTTATGAACCTTTATAGCAAAGTAAAGGAGTCTGGCTGGAATCACAGTAACAGTTAGATTTTGAATTGCATTAGAATATCACTGACACCAAAATTCCTAGTATACTTTTGCCTTTTCGATTTCTACATCTAAGCTCATTAACGAAATAAGCCATATTCATCAGATTCTTATAAATCATCACCTCTCACAAAGCCTCACATGGGGCGTGTACGCAGTTGTAGTCAATCAAAATCAGATGGAATTAAGCGTTGTTTGAGACTTTTTTTGGATTTGCATTATTTATATACACTCAGCAAAAAAAGAAAGTAAACACTTTTTCAAGATTACATTTGTAATGTTTAACTTTAATAAAAATCCATGAATTATATATCAAGATAAATTTTATGCATGAGTGATCACATGCGTTTTTATCCCCAAAAGTGCAAAAGTAAAAATTGCAAAAATAGACCATAATCCACTGATATTTAAATGGCACAACACAGTCAATGAAAACAAAAGATCAGACTCAGACAATGGCTTTATCTTTGAATAAAAGACTAGACATTTGTTCTAAACTGCAAGGACGAGTCGTTTTGTCTTTGATCGCAACAAAGAAGGAGAGGAGAAGAAAGAAGCTCTTCCTAAGCTAAGAAGTGTTTCAGTTGGATTCTAGAGATAAGACATCAGGGGTTACAATCAGACATCACATTTCTAAAGTTTGAAGGCTGTAGAGAAGCTCTTCTCTCTCTTTGTTGTCGTCAAAGAAGCAAAACGACTCATAGTGGTGTCTTGCAGTTTTATACAAATTCTGTCTTTTATTCAAAGATAAAGCCATTGTCTTGATCTTTTGTTTCCATTGACTGTGTTGTGCCATTTAAATATCAGTGGATTATGGTCCATTTTTGCAATATTTACTTTTGCACCTTGGGGGATAAAGATGCATGTGATCACTCATGCATAAAAATTTATCTTCAAAATTATCCTAAAAAAGCTGAAAGAAAATTAAATTGCCTTTAATTTGATATATAATTCATTGATTTTTATTAAAGTTATATATTACAAATGTGAACTTGAAAAAAGTGTTACTTTTTTTTCTTGTAGTATATATATATATATATATATATGTATGTATGTATGTATGTATGTATGTATGTATGTATGTATGTATGTATGTATGTATGTATGTATGTAACTCAACAGTTTTATGACCTTCACATGTTTCAACAGTTTGAATATTTATATTTCTCACCCACAGTATTTTGTTTTTTATGTTTAAGGTTTCGTAAGATGTGCGACTGTATTAAGGTATCGTGGTAACACGTAAAATAAAGTATACATATGTGTGTGTTCAAGGATTATTACACAGCTTTTTTTTATAGGTGCATTAAATCTCATCTGAACAGAAGAGTTGTGATGTATAAATCAAGAACAAAAGGGTTATACACAAACACAGTGACTAGTCATGTGCTTTACCATATGACCCATGACTTATTAAATGGATCTTTTTGGCAGAGTAGCTGAACACTCACAGAACATTCGGTTTGCAAAATACAATGAGAATGGTAAAATACCATACTGATGTAATTGGAGATCTACACAGTACGGGAGAGTGTCTCGTAATAATCTTTTGTCAATATCCCCTAAAATAATAATAATCATGATAATACTAATAATACTAATAATAATGAAACCAATCAATCAACCTCAAATAGTAAGTAATTATTAAAATGTCGTGCCTGAGTCACTTGTGTATATCTTAATTGAAGCATGCTTTCTTCGGATAATTATCATTGAAAATAAACTGAGCATTAATTGGCAAGATTCTTAGAATCGATTTCTATTCATATTTACACTCCGTTGCGAACGAATTTTCTATGTATTTGAAAAAGCTAATCTGTCTTCCTACACATGTCTCCCTAAGCGTCGAGGTATATAGGACATATCTCTTGGGGCGCCATGGAGCAACGGGCGGGGGGGGGGGGCGTTTTCCCCCTTAATCATAGCCTCTGCCCCCCATCCACCCACCCACCAACACACATCACATACTATAGTCAGCTCACGTATTAATATCTGTTTATTGAACAAAAAATCAATACTTATTACTTTAAACAACTTTCAGTAGGTTTGATATTGTATTTTCATTTCTGGGGTGACAATAGAATAATTTGTGAGAGGCTGAGGAAAGGTTTTCTGATCGACCTGAGCTTATGGGTGTATCGACATATTTACAACAATGACACATCATTTGTTATATATCAGAGCAAAGGCAACTTTTGCTTCACAGTAGATTTTATTGTCTTATAACCCAAACAATTAAGGTGATTTACATTTATTTTGAAGTACTTTATCAAGGTGTGGTATGTGCTGATAACGATAGTGTTAGAATAGCATGGCCTTTTCTCCAATTGTCGCCATCTCAATCAATAAAGTAAAACTATAGAGTTAGTTTTTGCATTAGCATCAAATGGAAAAAAATTCTTTCATTCGAAATGAATTAACATACATTTTTAGTAATTGTCCATTTATTGCATTCAACAGTTCATTTTGTCACATTTGCAGTAATCATACTACGGTAAGAGATCTTAAGAAGATGAAAATCACATCTAAATGACGTTGTCACTCGTTAGCGTAGTATACTCGCCCTATAATGTTGCAAAATTAAAATGTCAAATCCTCTCCAAATCTAATATTAAATGTACCTCCAGAATTTAGAGTACGACGCTGTAAAAAGCTGAATCATTAGCAGAAGTTATTCGCACGTAATTTTCACAGTTTACGTAACATGTCTTACCAGAGATGAATATATTCACTCAGGCTTGGTTTTTAACCTTTAGTGTTCTTGTTATCATCATAATCATTTTCATAATCATTACTATCATTATCATTATCAATATCATTATTATTATCATCATTATCATCATTGTCACTGTCCACCATTCTTTCACAATTATTATTATATCTTGTTTTTTCATTCGTCATTAATTATCAATATAATTTTTCATTGTACTCTCTTCTTCTTACTTCTTCTTTCTTCTTTTCTTCTCTTCTTCTTTTCCTCCTCCTCCTCCTCCTACCTCCTCCTCCTCCCTCCTTCCTTCTTCTTCTTCTTCTCTTCTTCTTCTTCTTCTTCTTCTTCTTCTTTTCTTCTTCTTCTTCTTCTTCTTTCTTCTTCTTCTCATTATTTGATTAGAATCCCATTTGTTTTATCACGGAAACATTTTGATCATGGAATTTAATGACATGTCTAACGTTTTCGTCTTAGAGTTAAATTCGAATGAAATAACAAGTTCGAAGTATATGGACGTCGCTGTAAAAGAGTAAAAAAGAAGCATATGACAGTTGCCGGCCTCAGAGAGCATACACATTATCATTATCAGGATTTTTTCAACTATTGGTGGATGAAGTTCTCCTCAATTAATATCCATTACTTCTGTTTGCTGACATTCTATGCCATGTTATTGTGTTTGTATATATTGCTGTTCTATTTTGTTAACCTCTGCTTCTTTTGCTGGTTCTTTGTTGCCATTCTGTGAGTTTTGTAGTTCATCTTTTGTCTTGTGTTCTAGATAAGTGCACTGCCCATCTCCACTTCATTTCTTTAATTTTGTTTCCATATAACATCAGTGACTTTAAAGGTATTGGCTAACATTTACCACAGTTAAAAAATCAGAGCCGCATAATTCCCCATGCTACCAGTGTCTTTGATGAGGTCTAAAAATGAAGCCCTGAAAAAAAATTGTATTTCAAAATGATTATTTAGTGCTTTAGAAAAGTGAAAATCGTAAGTTGACCAGATTCACTTGCCAATTTCCTCCCATAAACTTACTGTGTGTACACCTAGGTTAATAAAACTCGCCCCGAGTTTTATTGTTTATTCATGTATAACTTGCCATTGGCAGTGTAACTATCCAAACTTTTGTATTCTAGGGTGTTTATTTGTCCATTTGAACACTACTATGTAGCTCAGATAGCAAAGTTTGACAATTTTTTTAAATTGAAGCTCCACAATGTTAGCCTATCACTTTAATTTTCTCTGTCGTATTTCGGTGTGTTTCATTTTGTCAGGTAGTGTCAAATTAAGTATCTTCTTTCCATAGCTCTCTCGGTTGTTCTGAATTTCTATTCCATTTCTTTGGCTGCTGGCCAATTCTTTTACTCCATTTGTCAATGTTGTCAATATGTATTGGTCAAATATTATTCCCCAGTTAGCGTAGTATTTCCTTGTTAGTTTATGCGCACACATACATACATGTAATTGAAAATAAATAATAAATTCTCTGTTAAGATTTTTTCTTGTCGTATTACAATACTTTACAGATACCATATTGGTTTTGTGGATGTTATTTGCATGGGTGTATTTTCCTATCAGTGTGCGTGTATCTTTATGTGATGAACGTGGTGCATAACGACGAAACTGCAAATGTGTATGTG
>JZLH01S0607634.1:9128-19821 GCA_001188425.1 Eucidaris tribuloides | reverse complement strand
TCATTCATACATTACACTTCATTATCATAAATTGGAATATACACACGTGTAGGTGTATTGTATTTTCTGCTTGTGCCTGAACTTTTTGTGATTGATACAACGTTCTACCCAATTTATGTCATTTTCTTCACCTATAAAAATCATTTCCGATTTTGTTGTAACACATCGTTTTGGGGGTGAAAAAATAGTACCCTACAGCATGTAGCTATAAAATGTGAAATATGCAGAGGAGCCAAAATATGTCTGCTTAACACTCATATTGTGGTGAAGTGGACA
Organism: Eucidaris tribuloides; assembly: GCA_001188425.1. Classification (NCBI taxonomy): domain Eukaryota; kingdom Metazoa; phylum Echinodermata; class Echinoidea; order Cidaroida; family Cidaridae; genus Eucidaris; species Eucidaris tribuloides. The sequence goes on along the minus strand of JZLH01S0607634.1, from coordinate 19,545 downwards.
GTGCTCTGTCTTTAACGCGAGAGAACCTGGGTTCGATTTTCTCCACCTCCTTTAGTAAGGCAATTTACTCACATTGTTGCTAGGCAGCTAAACGTGAAATAGGGACCTGTGGAAAGTGGGGTAATAGTTATTTGCAGGGCCCTGTGGGAGAACAGTGTTTGTCACTGAAAAGGCTACCTGGGTAACACATTATTATCACGATGATGAGGAGGAGCAGGAGGGGTGAAGGACGGGGAGAAGGAGGAGAAGGGGGAGGAGGGAGAGAAGGAGGGGAGGAGGGGAGGAGAAGGGAGGGGGGGGGGCGGGAGGAGGATTACTTCTACTACTCTACTACTACTATACTACTACTACTACTACTACTTCTTCTTCTACTACTACTACTACTACTACTACTACTACTACTACTACTACTACTACTTCTACTACTACTACCATTACAATGGCGCTCGAAAACGTCACGTTACAAACGCGTTTATTATTATTATTATTATTTTTATAATTATTTTTTTTATTTTATTATTAATTTTTTTATTAATTTTTCTTCTAACAAATGGGATGGACTTACTTTTAAGACATAGGCTACATTTGTTGAGACTTTAACATTTGGGTACCTACCTATGAGGTTTAATCAACTACTCATTTGTACCAGAAGCTTTTGTCACCCCACGAAGATTTGCTTTCGTTTTTGAATTTTCTTCTCAAAGCTGTGCATCATTTAATCCAGTGGGATTCTCTTTAATATTGGAGACTTGTGGGTTGGCCCGGATGTCGATGGCTTTAAAAACCAAATTATGATATACGGGAAAGAAGATTAGAGATATGTCGGATTATAAACAGTAGGATAGACCGACAGACCATGGATATATCGGGCCACTGAATTAGGAAAAGTAAATCGGCTTAACAATAACATTAATGTCAAGGAAACTCAACGCATGCAGGGATGAAATTTAATTAAATCTGTTTGGTCTTCCGCGACAAATACATCCTATCAGATAAAACAATAATGTCAATGAAATTATGGACCCATATATTATTCTTAATACCCTTACACGCTTTTATTATTTTTCCTACGGCATAAAGGAAACGAACTGAAAGTAATTTGGTCAGTCGATAATGTAACAAATCCGCAGAGCTTGATCCGTGATTGAATTAATTTGTGACCGAGACAGAGTAACTTCGTCTTCGTCGAAGCTACTTGATAATTCCTTTTACTTTCAGCGATGCGGAATCAAGACAATTGCATGTAAAGGATGCCTGAACGCAATAGGGTAAGCACTTCTTCATGAATTCGGTTGAGTCGTTAGAGTGTACGATAACACCGACAGTGGGTGGTATCGATCAATTAATCGGAACAGGTCAAACTAGACGTATGCTTCTCCTTTTGAGTTCTCGTTGGACCGAATACAATTTTCATTTAATGAAGATTTCTTCACAACATGATAATTATTTGTTTTACCACCTTGTCACAGCTGGAAAATGAATGATAAGTTGAATATGTGTTGTTGTAAATGTATATTCTTCATACAGTCAATGGAAACAGAAGAATAGGACATTATTGGTCATCAACATTAAAGGCAGGGACCCTAATATGCACCCCTCCCGCAGTACAGCAAAACATCACTCATACCATTAGGCTACTTATGAAGGACACATGTCTGTGAAAAGCTTAGATCTGAAATACCTAGAATTTGATTTAAAAAATGCACAAAATTCAATTGCCGTTTAGTGTATGTTCCGTGATAAAAAATTTTGTGTACAGGAGACAATTGAAATTAAAGTCTAACGGTCACTAAAATAACCGGGTTTCTATCCTCTATACTTTCCAAAAGATTCTTAGACGGTATTTTCTCCTACATGCCAGAGTATTTACAAAATGTTATTTTTTAGGCTTGCAGAAGAGACCCCCTGTTTATCAAAGTTGCAAGCAAAAGCACACTCAAGAACAGGATTAGGAGTCTCAGATCAACTTAAATGTATCTAAAAGCAAGTAAATGATTAAAAGGTTTAAAATGAACATTTTGTGAGTAAAACCTGTTTCCCTTTTATGAGACAATTACTGTGAAAAAATACCATGAGTGGCACATTATTTTACTGTGTAGATTTCTATTAGTAGAGGAACAATGTTTAAGGTTCCGTGACACTTTCATGGGGACAAAGGTTTGAAGGCGGTTTTGGATGCTCTGAAAGGTACTAAACAAATTTGGCTTGGGTGGGTAACCCTCTTCAAAATGTCAGCATTTTTTGGCAGGGGTCAAAATGGGTTCTACAGGGGTCAAAGTTGAAAAATGGTCTAATCAGTTCGAATCATATATCAAATTACCTGTCATGTCAAGCAGAATCTAAAAAGGTATAGTTTGCCCTATATGTTACGAACCGTTAAGTCTCTGTGACCAAAAATGTGGAAAGGTTAACGTAATTAGGGCAAAGTTCAAATCCTTAAATAGTCCAATTTGATTGATTTTAATTTCTAAACATATGTTTTCTGGTATGAATAATAAAAAAAAAACTACTTTCTTTAACCTAAATGCTTGTCATAACCTTCAAATTTAAAAATCACTCGTATGTACTTTAACATAGGCTTATACAGCATCTGTATGTACATGCAATCCTATGCATCTTATCTTGAAATTTGACTTTTGAAATTTCAAGTTTAGGATTGCCTGTTTGGTTGGTTTGAGTTGCTTAGATGAATTAGTCATGCCAGAAAACATATAATTCGATATTAAAATCAATCAAATTGGGTGAATTAAGAATTTGAACTTTGCCCTAGTTGCATTGACCTTTCTACATTTTTGGTCATATAGACTTAACGGTTCGTCACAGATAGGGAAAACTATACCTTTTTAGATTCTGCGTGACATGACAAGTGATTTGCTGTATGACACAAACCAATTAAACAATTTTTCAACTTTGACCCCTGTAGAACCCATTTTGACCCCTGCCAAAATTTGCTGACATTTTGAAGAGGGTTACCCAAGCCAAATTTGATTAGTACCCTGTGGACAATCCAAAACCACCTTCAAACCTTTGTCCCCGTGAAAGTGTCACGGAACCTTAACATTGTTCCTCTACTATATGGGTTCAATTTCTGCCAGAGAAATGCATTAATTCCATGAACCATGTATGAATGTACCGTGTACATGATCTTTTCTTCTCAAACAATCAAATACCATGTAATTATTTCCTGCCTGCATGTGCACTCCATGCAGTCAGTGCAATTGTTAATCTATTTTTGAAGTAACATTCCCGTCAATGCTCCTTAACAGACATACACGAGAGTTGTTGTGAAACATGCCCGTTTGAAAGTCATAATTTAACCGCGCTGAATAGTAACCATTTTAGAAACACATTATCTTCACGGACAATCGTCATTCTAATGTCGTCGGCCTGTGAGATTAATTTATTTTCAGTTTTAAGGATTCTTTTGTGATGAAGGAAACGTTTGCCCTGTAGGAAAAAAACGAGACTTTCATCATCTTATGCCACTGGCATTTTTTTCATTATTTTTCAAAAATTCAGTCTTCGCACTTCAATCAATATCAAAGTCTTATCACAGTGTGCAATATCATTTGTCAATAAATAGCTCGCATAAGATATATATAAACTTCCAAATGTGTGTGGATTCTGTGGTGTTGAAATATGGTATTAATCTTTTTTGGCGAAGTTTGTGTGTAGGAGTGTGTGTGTGTGTGTGTGTGTGTGTGTGTGTGTGTGTGTGTGTGTGTGTGTGTGTGTGTGTGTGTGTGTGTGTGTGTGTGTGTGTGTGTGTGTGTGTGTGTGTGTGTGTGTGTGTGTGTGTGTGTGTGTGTGTGTGTGTGTGTGTGTGTGTGTGTGTTGTTGTTGTGTGTGTGTGTGTGTGTGTGTGTGTGTGTGTGTGTGTGTGTGTGTGTGTGTGTTTCTGTCTGTCTGTATGGCTGGGTGTGTGCAGCCTGTGCGGTTCTGTCTGTACTTTCCTCTTTTGTTATAAGGCATTCACGTACAGCGTGTTTGAACGAAATCAATTTATATATAACACAGAATATTATTTATATTATTTCTCACCTGTCCTGTTATATCTCTCGCGCTACATGCTACCAACTTCATCAATGAAACACCTGTCACAGTATTATATTTAACCAAGTACATATAAATAATCATTCCTGGCCTTCGAAGGCGCTAATTCTCAAACATCATTTCAGAACAATTTTAACAATAAATTGCACAACTTCACCTGCAAATTTTAGAATTCATTCTACAAAAATGTTTTCTATATTTAAATACAAAAGTAGTCTGATGGTAATATTTGAAAAGTAAATTTTGCGTTATATTATTCATTTTAGATCCCAATCAATTTAAAAATATATATGTAATATCAGCATGTATATTACATACATTTCCATTAATTAATTTTAGTTCCTATAAATGCATGTATTTGGTGTTTACAGGAAATATGCGAAAAGAGAAAATACAGGCAAAATTGATATAAAGCAATAATTGCACTATACGGCAGACATGTTCACACAAATAAAACACCTGCACACACACACAAACACACGCGCACACACAGACTCACGGACGCACACATAGACACACAAAAATACAGACACACACGCACGCCCACACACACACACACACACACACACACACACACACACACACACACACACACACACACACACACACACACACACACACACACACACACACACACACACACACAGACACACACACACACACACAGAAACTACTCACTAACAGCTACGAAAAGAAACTTACACACAAACTATATTTGACTCAATAACCACACGTTACAGTGGTTCACTTATATTTTTAAAACTTTATATCCACGAACACCCTCATAATTCACCCCAAAATATAAATATCAAAATAATCAAAATTAATAATAATATCAAAATGATATGATAGTGTTACTTGAATGAAAGATTTAAAGAATAAAATTACAATGGTTAGTAAAGCTACAATCTAGATCTTCTCGATAAATACATCATTCATTAAAAATAAAATAAAAATTCACACCGCTGTAAATTGAATTGCAAAATATGGTGAAGACACCCGAAAGCAAATCAAACAGTAAGACAAACAATACGAACATAAATAAAATGTAGTTCCAAAATCGTATATCGAAGCACACCGAAATAAATAAATTGGAGACAGCGCAATCATGGAATAGTTGTTGCCTCCGTTGTAAGGCATTCCTTAAATACACTGCATAGTTTTACACGATATACCGCATATTTACATTACGTGAGTTTCATCATCATTTTAACCAAAGTATAGATATTCTGAGTCCCGGTTGAAAATGTACGTATACATTGCATTTCAGGCCACACCACTGTATACAGCTTTGTATACGCTCGTATACCGTATGTCATCCTTATTTGTACCAGGGACGTGATTAACATATTATACTGTATTTTTAAAATTACACAAAAATCTCTAAGGGGATTGACGGGAACTGTATGAAACTGATATCAATATCGAAAAATTCATACATGTATTTCAACTTCAATTCAATAATTGTATTCTTTAATAGAGGATGTACGTTCATCAAAGAAAGAAAATTATTGTTAAATTTTGAATTCAAACATTAATCCTCATTCTGATCAACCAGCTTGAATAATCTCGTATATCTTACTTTTCTTTTGAGAATAAATCAATTATATTCAATAGAAAAAAAAATAATCCCAACGAAATACAGACATAAATATAATTATAGGTTCTATAAATGCCTAAAAAATTAAATGCCCATTTTTGCTCATGCATGAAATAATGAAAATCAAAGTAGAAGCTGAAACTCAACATTAACTAATAATCAACCTTCCTGAATACTGATGTATATATCATTTGGGAACAAACATTTTCGAGCATTTTTTTATATTTTTCTTTGTATTAAAACATAAGCGCGTGCTTGAGTGTTCTGGGGAAACGGATGAGGATTACAACACTACTTATTTTACGCTCAAAAATTATCTTAATAAATGAAATTAACTTTAAAAGTCAAGGTGTGTAGCTGACCTTGTAATGAAATATATTCTTAATAACATTTAAATCGACTGGCACTTAAAACAATTTCACGTAAATAATGAAATTGATGCACAAGGACAAAATTATACCTACTTTTCCTATAACAAAATGTTATATGGCGCAGATAATTCTATATACTGTTGTGTTTACTTTGGCATTTCTGACACGGTGATAGCACTACACTGTGTTCAAATTTCTTTAAAGATCCACACAGTCCAGGAAGAAAGGAATTTCGTCTTCTTTGACTCTTTGAGTAAAATAACACACAATTTACCCACAATGCAAAGAGCCTAGGTTGTTGTCAAAAGGAAGCAAGTGACCAAAGTGTCATTTCTCATAATTGAGTAATTTGTGTTTCTTAATTTCACGGAATTTTGACCGAAATGTCTTTTGATAAAATGATCATTTTCTTTTCCAACTTGTGCCTGAAGATCTAGCATGCTTAGGAATTTTCAAAACAACCGATAACTCAAATTTGAGTGATTTATAAGTAGCTTCTTTTTTTTGTAGGAAGTAGGGCAGTAATAAAATAACGGTCTGTTCCAAACTTAGCCTCTGCATTGAGTCATATGACGGTAAAATGTGCATATTAACCCCTTTGGAGACGATTTGATTTTACTATAACACGTATTTTCTATAGACCCCAACATGAGTTAACTCGTACTTGGTCTCTATAGGGGTTAAGTTATAAATATCTACAGTCACAACGGAAAGGTCAAGATTGGAAAGAGTCTACAATTCTTGGCACATTGACACGTGAATCAAGTATACCGTTAAATGTCTCTGCTGTGAAAATTCCATGGTCAAAGATTTGCAGAACAATTATTTTCAGAAACTGCTGTGATATTCAAATTGTTCGTGTAGCTTTCAATGGACTCAATTTATACTGGGGACATAATTTATTAGTCAAAACTGATAAGTGAATGTTTGTTTGTCCTCAAGTAACAAATTCACGTGAAATCCTTCCAGCCTCGATACACTGCACAATTAGGGTGTTAAATTTAACACCAAGTGTGTTGCACAAAATGAATACCGGAAAAGTGATTTTTCAAAACCCTTGGTGTTAAAGCCAATGCTCTTGGTATTTGAAATAATTCGTTTGGTGTTAAAATAACACCCGTGGTGTTAAGTTTTTACACCACGTCTGGTATCTATATTGTGCAACACCATGAGTGTTAAATTTAACACCCCAGTTTTTGCAGTGTATACACTTTAGTAAATTAGTGTATGTTTTTTAATTTAAACTCATTTGGTGCTTGAGACATTTTGACTATTCCCATTCATGCCAATGTCCTTTAAGACTCAATCTTATCAATTTTACTAGATGAAACAGAAATGTTTTCGAATTTCGTTCCAACAGAGGACCTTTAATACATAGCACAGTACACATCTGGACACAAAATACTTTCGTTACTTTTTCGCAAACCAGTATAAAATTACGCTGAATTATAAGGCACATCGGTAATATTGCTGTCTGTAAGCGTGCACGAGGGACTGCAGCAGCTACTTCCGGCGTGGTTGAAAGAAAGGACAACATCTCTTAGAACATTACTATCAGACGTCATGTGAAAGCCTAAGTAGATTTTGATCCCATCTAACATTACACGCATTCGTGTAGCTGAAGTGAGCCGAGGGTACATTCACCAACAAGAGGATTAAGTTGCCAATTTGATGCTCTAGTTGAAAGATGGATAACATGAGGAAAATCCTGGCAAATGCATCATTGACAAAACAAGACGTTCTGGTTGACGCAATAGAGAGTGTACATTACATCAACGGTATACGGAAAACAAAATAGACATTTATAGAGACCTCAAAATGATACACCAGCATGAATGTGGGTTAATGAAAGCATAATGCACTTCATGTTCATACATGTACTTCAAGACTTGCAAGAATCATTTACTCCGAATAGATACATGATACGTCAAAATGAATTGGGAAATGATAAAATTGAATTACCCCATACAACAATACATGAACTTCTATCGTAGACAGTACTTGTGAACAATCTTCCCAGTATTTATTTGCTTTTATATTTGAAAACCCTTTGAGTTGGCGAATAAAATGTGTCATTATTTATTCTTTCAATATCTAAATTTGCGGAACAAGTCGAACAAAAACAGTATTGTCAACTCCATGTCTTTTCATTTTTTGATGCCATGTTGTAATAAAAGCTAGCCAGCTGGACATTTCCAGGTCGACTTGTGCAGTTGTAATGTTAAGAAGTTCAGACGAATATACTGTCAAGAACTTATCTTCATAAATGACGTAACGAGTATATTGCTTCAGCTGGTAACACCATTACGAGGCTTTGAAGCAAATAAATACACGACTTCCAATAACATCACTTACGACAGTCTTTGATTAGCTGGATAACAACGAATACAACTGAGCAGATAAAATGATAAACGAATAAGTATTTACGAATCAACCTAATTCACAGTCTGTGCACTGAACGGAAATATTGTTGTTGTCGTTAGTGTGATTTTTTGGCTTGACATTGTCAGCGTACATTTTAGAAACCGTCATACACAAATGAAGTTACCGGTCCTGCTGAGCAAAGTTTAATCCATGTTTTAATCTAGGAAGCGTATATTAATCGCCGCAGGACTGAGTATGAATCAAATTAAGATAAACAGAGTTGAACACCCCTCTCTGCTGCAGTTGGAATATTCCAATTTATCGTTAAATCAAACTGAATACACCAAGTTGCCGTCAATGAAGTTGAAATAACAGAGTCCATTACAAGCCACTCTTAATAAATGTCCATTTATCTGGTTAAGACAGAAATAATTTAATTGCATATTCATGAATGGTTATCTTAACTGCTTTCGTTTAGGCATTGTAACTCCGTACTTGCTTACAGATTGAATGAATACAAAATCGTATCGTCGGCTCTCAATGCACGTCGTTGAAGTGATGACGTAATTGTAAAAATGACGTCAGATCCATGGAGACAATCGCCGCAATCAGTTCTGGTATCGACGGAGTTAACAAGCACTGACGTAGCAAGTTATGTAGCATAACCAAGGCGTGTGAACATGGTGAAAGGCTGAACTGTTTACTCTCCATATCATGACGATTAAACTGAAATAAATTGAAATGACAGGAAAAACATTTAAAGGCAAATGGCAAGATCCAATCAATGGTTTATTTAAAAACAAAACTGCCATCGTGCGAATTGCGGCGAATTTTACAACTTTAAAAAGAAACATAAAATATATGTGAACATAGCATAATAAGATGAGTGAATGTTCGTGATATTGCACAACATAGATAATAATCAAGTTAAAAATAGTAAAATACATCTGCAATAACTATTATGATACAGTATATGAAATAGTAAAATATGCATAAAACAATTAACTATATAAAATAGTAAAATACATTTGCAGTAAGTATTGGTATGCTATCATTCATATATAAAAATATAATCACTTGGGCTGGAGTTTCAAAATTTATATACTCTTGTTATGAGGTTAAAATAGAAACATGTTTAAACATGTATTGTAATTAAGTACACGTATGGTATAATTATGTATTTATAAGAAGATATGATTCGATATAGCATTATAATGTATGCACAAACTCTAGTTCTACGTGTTTCAATCAAATACATGTATAAAATGCTAGTGAATTAACGTAACGTAGTGTTCGCATATATACACGTGTGTGTACTGGAATTTAGCATCTAGCCATATGACGGTAAGATTGGTAGAAGTCCTCAATTTAGGACACAATAGTCACAGAATCGAGCATACTGTTTAAGTTTTCTGCTGTGAAAATGTCATTGTCACGCACTTTCTCTTAGTTTTGAAATTATCTGAGAATGCTCTTATAGCATTTGTCATCGTGGAGCTTCAATTTAAAATTGCAAATTTTTCATACCTAAGTTACATAATAGTGCTTGAATAGACAAATAACCATCCTAGAATGCAAAACTTTAGAAGGACATGCTGCCACTGGCAAGGTATGCATGGATAAACATCACACTCGACTTATTCATGCGGAGGACGATAGAGTAGTCTTTGACCAAACAGTCTATGGGAGGAAGTGGACATGACCAAAATATAAGTTCTCATATATTTCACTCTTTTGAATCACTAATTGATCATTTTGAAGTACAATAGGCTTCATTTTTAGACCTTATTAAAGACACTCAGAGCATGGAGGATTATGTAGCTCAGATTTTTAAGGTGTGGGCATTATTAAAGTAATAGGCTAAAATTGTGGAGCTTCAATTCAAAAATTCTCAAACTTCGATATCTAAACTACAAAGTAATGTTTAGATGGACGAATAAACACATTATAGAATACACAAGTTTGGAAAGTTATGCTGCCACTGGCAAGAAGTGACGGATTTTTTTCTCCAAATCCCAGGTCCAAAAAT
>JZLH01S0607633.1:9041-28503 GCA_001188425.1 Eucidaris tribuloides | reverse complement strand
GGTTGTGGTAAATAAAATTGAATCAAAAGACACCTGACCAGCTTTCAAAATCAAGTAGGATTGAAGACCTGGACTGTTTTTTAATCACTCCTTTAAGTTTTAATGTGATTAACAAATCAGCCCAATTATTACATCTTACACCTGTGAGTGTTGTTGGTGTGTGTGTGTGGAAATGGGTATGACATGTGTATGTTAATTTATTTTTTTTTTGGGGGGGGGGGTAAGAAACATTTCATTTTGAACTCCACAAAAGATGGAAGAAAATTCACAGGAAAACAGGTACCATTTGGGCACAATCTGCTAACTTCATTCATGCAAGATATTTTTTCTAAACTCAGCATACATTCTATACCACATGATGCAATACAGCAATTTTCCAATTATTTTTCTGTGAAAACTGCCGTTCTTTAGCACTGGTTGCAGTTCAGAAACTAACTTTCGTTATGTTTGCTACCACTTGCAGTGAGGTGCAGCTACAAAAAAAAACTGAAAATGCCAAGACAAACCAAAGAGAGCTACAGTACACGAATTTACATACGTGGGACCAAAGCACAATTCATGCTGTGTCTCTGCACGTCAGAAAAGTGTGAATGTATTACATTCAATCAACAAATTCAGTCTTGATCGCAGAAATATCCGCATGGAAAAGCTACAGACGTTTCTCTCATTACATACTCAACCAAAATCAAATAGTTAATTACAGAACATGTATTGTGACACTCAGCAAATTATTTAATAAAATATATCTTACCAGCCACGCGTAAGAAGCTCCGCTTCGACCATTTTGCCTGATGTCAGTGATGTGAGTAAATACGTAACTGATTATGTGATTGGTCCATTTTCCCGAACTGTGACGAAATGCTGTTTTATGGGACCATTTCATTGGCTTACATAATGTACCTCTTTTGAGGACCAAACCCACTGAGGTCTAGTCTTCTTCAATACCCCATTTTAATTACACGAAAGAACAAATTATTTCAGTGTTATTTCCAGCTTCATGATTCTAAGTCAAACTCCGCCCGGAAAGAAGTCCGAAGCCTCTTCCCAGGAAATGTATGCTTGAAGATTTCTTTTAAAAAGAACAGAGATTTAAGTTAGATTGTTGCGTTAATGATGGGAATGGAAACTTTAGTGTTTCTCCCTAGATTTGGAATATAATATAACCCTAAATAATTCTGTTGTTGCATTGAATTTTACACTATACATATCCCTGCATACATTTCTATAGCCATGTAAACATGTACACAAAATGCCCGACAGAATGATGAATAAATCTAGGCAAATAGAAAGAATGGTAGATTTACGTATATAGATACATGTAGATAGATATAAATAGTTAGATAGATAGATAGATAGAGAGAGAGAGATAGATACTACATACATACATACATACACACAGATAGATAGATATTAGATAGATATATAGATAGATAGATATTAGATAGATAGATAGATAGATAGATAGATAGATAGATAGATAGATAGATAGATAGATACTACATACATACATACATACAGATAGATAGATATTAGATAGATAGATAGATAGATAGATAGATAGATAGATAGATAGATAGATAGATAGATAGATAGATAGATGGATGGATAGACTAGTATTAGATCGATCGGTATATTATTATTTATATTCTTAACATTATTCATGCTATTGTTATTGTTCTTGGCATAAGTAATGTTGTCGTTTCATCATACATACATACATACATACATACATACATACATACATACATACATACATGCATACACACATACATACATACATACATACATACATACATACATACATACATACACACATGCATACATACATACATATATACATACATGCATACGTACATACATACATACATACATACATACAGATAGATAGATATTAGATAGATAGATAGATAGATAGATAGATAGATAGATAGATAGATAGATAGATAGATTGATTGATTGATTGATTGATTGATTGATTGATTGATAGATAGATACATACATACATACATACATACGTACATACATACATACATACACACATACATACATACATACATACAGCTGAATATATACACATAGTAGCTGCGCTATATAAATTTATGTTTATCATTATTATTATTATACATAAATACATACATGCATAAATACATACATACATACAGATAGATAGATATTAGATAGATAGATAGATAGATAGATAGATAGATAGATAGATAGATAGATAGATAGATAGATAGATAGATAGATAGATAGACTATTAGATCGATCGGTATATTATCATTTAAATTCTTAAAATTATTCATGCTATTGTTATTGTTCTTGGCATTAGTATTGTCGTCGTTTCATCTGTTTATTCGGTATATTTGTAATTCTCATCCCTCAAGCAATTTTCTTCTTGGCACAATGTCTTAAAGACACTATAACACTGTGGAAGACCCGTTTAAAAAATTGTCGAACTTTGCTATCTGACATATCTGACAGTGTTTGAATGGACAAATAAACACCCTAGAACACAAAAGTTTGGACAGTTATGGTGTCACTAGTACAATACGTGCAGATACAAATTGGCACATTAATTTTATATCAGCCGATAGGAAATTCTGCAACACAGTAGTCTATGGAGAAAAGCTGGAATGGTCTCTCAATGATTTTCACTTTTTTAAAGCACTTAATGATTGTTTTACACTGCAATTTTTTCAGGGCTTCATTTTTAAACCGTATCAAAGACACTAGTAGCATGGGGAATCATGTAGCTCAGATTTTTTAAACTGGAAACATTGTTATACAATGCCTTTAACAATATTTCACCAGAGAAATTTACAACGGACATGGGCGATGAGGATTTATCACCCTCTTTGGTCAGGGAAAACGGCATGTACAAACATACCCCGCCCACTTTTCAAGGAGAAATAAGTTTAAAATAAAACAGTATAATGCTAGTTTTGTCAAAATACGTGGCTCTTATTATAAGAGTGACAATTTCTCTTCAAATTGCTATCATCATAAATATCTTCATAACATGCTAAAATGAGTTTCTACTCTTTTTTTCAAGTGTGTGTGTGTGTGTGTGTGTGTGTGTGTGTGTGTGTGTGTGTGTGTGTGTGTGTGTGTGTGTGTGTGTGTGTGTGTGTGTGTGTGTGTGTGTGTGTGTCGTGTCGTGTGTGTGTGTGTGTGTGTGTGTGTGTGCTTGTTCGAACATACATTATGATCGACCTGGACAGCAAATTAATGCTTTCCGCTGTGAGTGTAGGACCTGTCTAGCATAAATACTAATATGAGCGTGTCCCAGAAAATGTCGCTCTCGTAGACAACAGAATAATTAGCACAACCCAGTCAGCTTTATACTACAATTAAGTTACATATGTTAGAAAGCCCATTTAATAATTGTAGTCCGTGTGATAATTTCAAAAACTCTCGCTTCATTGGTTTGAATATAAAGCTCTTTTGTAATCAGCAGTGCTTTCCGCCCTTCCAAGTTTAGCTCAAAATAAATGCACACTAACAACATAACCATGCATATTCCATGCTCATTTTCTCATGTCAAATGACTGTGTTCTTTGTTGTTAAATAAGTAACTATAAAGTCAAGTTCATTTCACTTTTTAAAATGAAAACCTAATCAAAATTCAGTTCCACTGGTCCTGTTTGCTTTCATATGATTGTTCCATTTAAAGTTTTGTCCTTCAATGTCCACTTGTAAACGCTTTATTGTTCTCTCACTGCACATGCCTATCACCTGTAACCATTCAGGTTGATGCATTGATGAAGCACTGCAAACTTGGAATGGACTGAAAACCACTGCTGTTACATAATGGACTGTGTATTCAAAACCAATGAAACGAGACCAATGAAATTTTCACAGAAAATAAAATGAGCTTTCTAAATATGTAAACTTAGTTGAGTATAAAAGCAGATTTTGGTAATTATTCTCTTGTCTACGAGAGGGACATTTTTTCTGGGACATGCTGTTTATGGTCTATGCCACTACTGTCTTATACACTTTTTAGACAAAAGAAAAAAAATCATTTAGATTTAATATTGAAACAATGACATTTTTACACAAGGCTATAGGGGAGATACTTTTGTCACCTACAAATTGAGTAACATAGAAAATGTGCATGGGATGGCACCCTGAAAAGTTTGTGAAGAAATGATTGATTATCCTATGATAGTTGATAGATGCCCATGGGGGGAAATCCGGGAGACGAGACCCCGCCCCCCCCCCCCCCTACGTCGGTAGTGAAAGGGAAAGGCAGGGGACATATTATATCCACCCTCCCCACGATTTTGCACCAAAGTAACCCACATTACCTGCCGCTGCAGGACTCAGTGATGGACTGATGACACTTCTTCTTCTTCTTGCCTGTTATAGTCACAGGGCTTTTGAGAGCAATTTCCGCCCTTGTGGATGTCAACGGTATCCATTTTCGTTGGCTCGCTCCCAGTCCAGTACATCGATAATACATTTTTCTTCACCGTGTCAACAATGCTTGTCCGGCAGTTTACAACAGGGGTTACCTGAACAGGGGCGTAGGCTGGTTTGGGCATGGGGAGGTGCACATCTCCCGGTGGTGGAACTAACTCGGTGTGGGGAGGTGCACATCTTAGGGAGGTGGAACTAAAGTTGAGAACATCAGGCGTTGAAAGCAGAAAATGTGGTGAAAATTCCTTTTTGCTTGCCAGGAGAGGAACTCCTTTGGATCTGCGGGTGGGGGGTGCACGTGCACCCAGTGCCACCCCCCCCCCAGCCTACGCCCTTGCTGAAAAACATCTATCCAATGTTGTGTCCAACAATTAACTCAAAATAGTAATATTTCCTTGAACATCCCCCAGTCAACCAACTTGATTTGTAAGGTCAATGTACAGTATAAGACTGCTTGAGGTAAGATACCTCGCTTGAAAATCGAGAATGAACATATCAATTTCTAAGCGATCTTTTACTTTCTTAATGGTCTACAGTTTTGCAACACAATGGTAAATTGGAACTAAAACCGTCGTTTTTGGCACATTTTTTTGCCATTGTAGCAAATCTACAAGCTGTATATACTATTGACACGAGATTTATGATATTCAAATGTTTCTCTTTAAGGTTAGATCAAAATATGCGACCGAAGTCAATGTTATGGCCCGCGGAATTATAACCTCGTGGAAGATCCCCATTTTTCACAATTTTTCTGACTTTGCTGCTTCATAAAATTAAAGTGCGCCATCTATAAATATATTGACGATAGGTGTGTGTAGAGGGAAGTCTGAGGATTCTAAAAATGTAAAAATCAAATCTTAAGGCCCGCGGAATTGGCAAAAACGAAACACAAACATTTTCTCTCAGTCCCAGCTGCACGCAGCCTTATATGCGTTCGAGTGTGAATGTGAACAATAACAGAAGTTCGTCGCTTCCTCCAGCACAAAGGACGGTGTGAGCGCAGTGACGCATGACCTGTGCGGTACCTTGGATTTCTCAGCGCAAAGAGGGGCGTTTTTTGCTGTTAAGAATGAAAGGAGCATCAGATACCAATATTTTCAATTATACGATAATTATTACAGATTATAGTTATCCTCGCGAGCATATCTGGACAATTCCCTCGGAGAACAACTCCCCTCCGGAGGACGGTCAGGTACTGTACCTATATACCATAATCTCATTTTCGATTATAGGACCAGGATAATCATTACAGATTATAGTTATTCTTCTAGCCCTGGAGAAATGCATTGATGAGACAGAGAACAGCTTCCCCGGAGGACCACCACCACCTCCCCCCCCCCTCCCACGGCCAACTCCCTCAGTGGACAACTACCCCAAGGACAACTCCCACGGGGAAGTTTCCGTCCTAGAGCAATTTAAGTTGTTTCCCTCCCTCGCAAGTACTTCTTGTACATCTTTTTGAAAATCTGACTACAATCTCTAATTTTCAAAAAATTAACCTTGTATTTAACAGGCCTAGAAACCCATCTTTTCTATGCGTATTTTCAAACAGTTCCAACCTCCCTCGCTCGGTCGTTTCCCTCCCTCGCAAATACTTCCTGTACACTACAATCTCTAATTTTCAAAAAATATACCTTTATATTTACCAGACCTAGAAACCCGTCTTTTCGTATTTTCAAAGAGTTCCTACCGTGGGAGGGGGTATCCCCCCTCCCTCCCATGCACACCATCCCAAGCTCGGTCGTTTCCCTCCCTAGCTCGCAATTACAGTTTTTCACATTCTTCATGTACATCTTTTTGAAAATCTGACTATAATCCCAAATAATTAAAAATATGTATACCTTTAAAATATATATTTACCATGCCTATAAAAACGTCTTTTCTATGCGTATTTCAAACAGTTACCGTCAGAGGGGGTATCCTCCTTCCCACACCCTCCCCGCTCGGTCGTTTCCCTCCATTGCAAGTATGACTACCCAATTACAGGTTTTTTTTTCATACTTCCTGCTCTTTTTGAAAATCTGAATACAATGCCTAATAATTTTCAAAAAAAAAATATATATACCTTTAGAATCTCGCCCTTTTCAATGCGTACTTCAAAAAAGTTCCCACCCTGGGAGGGGGTATCCCTCCCCCTCCCACACCCTCTCCCCACTCGGTCGCTGCGCTCCCTCGCAAGTTTAGCCCCCTGTAGTCTCCCTAAATTTTTCGCTCTAGAACCACGCCTATTCCCCGCGGGAGCTTTCCTCCTGGGGAGTTGTCGGGTGGGAATGGTCTCCCGGGGAACCCACTGATTTACTTCAGTATTCGGGCGCAAGATAGATACATATTAGGGAGGATAATGCAACTCTATATGGTTCGTTACCTATCTGTCAGAGAAAAATATAAAAGTAATATAAGTATGCGTCTTACAAGGGCCGTTCTATAGATTTTGTGCGAGTTGGACAGGTCAGTACAGGGTTCCCGCCTTTAGGCCAAAAGGGGTATGTCTGTAATCACACTACTTTGTGATATATTGTTTGTCCTTCTATTTCGTTTTTCTGAGAAAAAGACCATTTCAATGCAAAAAATAACTGATGATTTATAAGCTGATAATTATTCTGTAACTTGCGACTAGAGAATTTTACAGGACTGTATTTTTTATATGATAATATCCATTATCATATCGAAATAATGAACAATCACTTTAAAAACAAAATAAAAGCATATAATTTTAAGATATTTTTATTTCCAATAAATAAGTTAGATTTTTTCCGATTTCAAGGGTGCCCCCATTTTCTAAATGTCTGAAACTACCACACTAAGAAAAATCCTGGTCAAATTATCCGTGGTCATTTTATTCCGTGTAAAATGAATCAATTTACCAGGAATGTGGTGATTCCACTTGCCGGTCCATTATTATTATCTTATTTTTTATTTTTTTGTTTGTTTCACATATGGTAACAAATAACCAAACACTGTGTTAAAATCAACACAATACCAGATTGATCAGAATGATTTTAAGTTGTAACTATATAACATGGATTGTGTTGATTTTACCCCGGTGCCTGGTTATTTTTACCAGAGTGATATGTAAGAAAGTAATGGAGTAAATGGACCACATCCCTGGTAAATGATACATTTTACACGAAAAAATAAAAGACCAGGGAAAATTGACGGGAATATCGTAAACTCGCTCTCCCAGAGCGGGTTCAGAGCGGGTTTATAGAGGGTTTCATAGAGATATGATACTTAAGAGTATCTATCTCTATGGAGGGTTTATACGGCGCCATCTACGGTGTATGGTTACCGCAGGTGGTTGGACTCGTGTGACAGACATCATAGAAAGTCTTGACCAAGACTATTCCTATCAACCAACATACCCCAAATCCCCAAAACAGACGAATGAGATACCGGAAGCGTAGAGGGGTAACTCCCCACGTTGATGATTCAAAATCGGATCGTGCGGTGTGATTAAGTTATTTTCATGCGTCATGTTTGTCATTTATTCAGAAATGAGAGCATAGCGATCCAGCGGACTACTATCTTCCACCCTGTATTGATATCAAATATTGGAATTAATTTGGAATTTGCCACGGAACATCTGAAAGAAAGATGACAGAAAGGAGAGATCACCGGCCCAAGCGGAATGCCAGACCGCACAGCATCGCCAATTTTGCTGGCATGGTAATGAATGAATATTTTCTTTTTCAATGAATTGTCATTTTCACTCATAACAGGTGTTAAAAAGTACTCATGGAAACCATAGAGTGTTGTAGAGTATAAATGAAAGCATGTTGTATCTTTGTCACCAATGAATGAAATATTTGAAAAGTTAGTGTGATGACATCATTAACCGTTGAGTGTGTACTCAAGTCCGTCCAGAGTTCACTGCTAGCATGGCTAGTGCTACTGTCTTGTGTATGTGTCTGGGGTTGGCAAGTTGGAGATCTCCCTGACTGAACTTTTTATTATTTTTTCTTCATACACCCGCTAGTCGTTCAAAGTTGTTTTGTGTAAATCTCTTTAATGGAATGATTGGTGTTCTCCTCCATCTGAATCATTCTTATCAACATTTTTCTTCCTCCAAATTTTACACAAATGATTGATTTAGTCTTCAGATGCTAACGAGTATCGAGTAACTGGCAGTAAAGTTATGCTGAGTGAGTCTGAGCTGAACTGAGTGACATGATGATTGCCTGGCCATTTACTATCAAACCCTGCAGTGTAGCAGACCTGTTAGTCTTTCTTTAATTTATACATCATTAATACTGACTGTTATGAATTTGGTCTCAATCTCTTGGTTATTTATTATTTTTTTAAAGAATTCACTGTGATACAATTTTGACTACAGTTTGTAAATTGTGTTGTTAGTAATGTTCCTTTTTTTTAAATGTTGGACGATTACAGAGTTGGATTGCTTTGATTTCAGACCTTTAAAAAGTGGTATTATTATTCATTACCAAATTGTTACTACTGTTGCCTAATGTAAACTGTGAACCACTGTTATACATGTATGTGTACATATCTATCAGTATCGGTACTCTGTTAATTGTATGGCATAGCAATCAAGCTGTAATGTGTAATCCTGATTTATGGCTCATTGAACCTACAATAAAGTCTACCTAATATGCCTTATCCTAGAGCTGTACTCATTGGACCTTGTAGTTCAGTGCAAGGGCAGATGAGTTATATTATACTGTATTATCTTGATTTATTAGAAGTTCTGCAATTTGACAATATGCGATACCTGTACTTGAAGTCTTGCACACTACATTGCACATAGACTCTATTGCTAGCCTTTACTGTTGAGTGTCAGTTGAGGTAGTTGATATTCATGTAGTGTATAGGCCTAAATAATAAAGACCAGGTTCTACCTACCTGACCTCATTTTGTTTTTGTTATAATCGAGTGAATATGGACTGATTTTGTTTTTGGTCAATTACTTTGTGCCATATGTCTAGCTGGAGGGGTTTGTCCTGCACTGAAGAGTTGCAATTATACAAAGGTCTGGCATTTATATGGCCGGTCATAGTCAAGCATCAAGGCTGGTGGGGAAAAGGGCACACTGTACATTCCTTCCTCCTTGTGGGACTTTTGTGTTTATTGTTATCTACTTTCATAAAATGGCTTTTGAAAAAAATAATGTGCCATTAGATATGCGGCACCGAAATAAATGATTCAAATTCCAAATCTGTCAGTCTGTTTTTCTGTACATGCCGCCATGTGATGATAAGGGCAACTGTACGCAGACACAGTACTATATATCGCTAATAAACATTGAAAAAAAAAATATTAAACTTTCCATTAACCTTAGATGAAAACAAAACAAAACACATCAACACCACCAAAAGTGTACAGTAGATCTTTGTTTCTCATACCATGGACCTAAGAGATGGTAGAGAAACACTATATGGTTATAGGTCTTCATCTAGAGGGTCAATGACCTTGGACCAAGAGTGCTACGTTGAAGTACAACACGGGATTAGACTAAGACACCATGTCTCACACATTATGAATAATTTATTCATTGCAGTAACTATGGTTTGACACAAGTCAAGTATGCAGACACTTCATTCTTCACATAATGTTGCAAAATTATAGTACAGAGATCAACCATCAACTATAGTAGGATACCTAGCCCTCCCCCCCCCTCATTGTAGATGAAATCAAACTACATGTACCTAAGTTTGACCAGTAGAACTGCCCTCACTAAGTCCAAGGCATTTGCTGTAAAGTAACCCTTGCTGTGTTCAAATTATTGTTTTTATTTGATTGCATTCCATTACTTGGTTGACACATTAGTGTTGATCAGCGCTAGTGTGACATATTCAGTTCTACCAGCATCTGCAACTTGTTTGGCTGTGTGACCACCATCTGTGCCACAGCATGTCTAACTCAATAGCATCTCCAGCATCAAATTTTGCAGACTGTTTTTCATGGTAAATAGTCTGGCTACTAGACCTTTGTAGAATCATGCAAGTATGAGGTAATATGTGGTGTTTACATACATGATTTTGAGTAACGCGGAAAATGGAAAATTTGAAAAACGGAATTTGAATTTGTAAAACGGAAAAATGGAGGGCCTACCTTAGGTCCATTACAGCATCACATAATCTCCCCACATTGCTTTACTAGTTTGTAAGTGATATATGTCAAGGAAAGCTGGAGCCTTAACTACTTTGTAGTTTGCTACAATGTAGTGGGATGTCATGCCAATACAATAATCATGTTTTGGTTCTGTGACTACTGAACGTTTTGTTCTTCGAAATCTCAGGCTGTAATGTGGTAACTATTTAATGAGTTCACAGCTATTATTTTCCCTCCCCACTATCACCATTCCAGCTGGATAACTGATGGAGTAAACACAGCTTAGATCTAGTTTATTGATTGTTATAAGCCTTGGTGGCCGACATTGGTTTGCCGAGATTGAAATGATACAACTTCTTCTCTGCATGGGAACAGCAGAAACGGCAACCAATGATGAAGTTTAGTTTCCTGCGGCGGGGTGTAGCCCACACAATATGCCCTTGTATTGTTTTTAGATAATATCAACCATATGGCATACATTCATATTACATCGGACAACAGCCAACAACACATTAAAAAGGCTTCAAGTCCCAATTTGGGATTTGCTGTTTGATACAAGCAAAATTATTCAGTTTATTGTGTGGGAACACCGTCCTTGTTCAGGATTTATCGAGTATTCTGTGTCAACTGGTGATGAACAATGTTTAAGCAACATGTACATACTGTTATTGCTCAGATGCAGGTAATTCATTTCATTACTTTCATCATTCTTTTTGAATGGCTTGTGTGAGAGTGTAGGTTGCGTAAAGTTGTATTCCATGTTAAGCCATACTGTACATGGAGGTAGTAAAGTAGGCTACATGTTAACACTATGAAAAATATTTGTGTGAGACTGAGAGACTTAGAGATTCCAAGCCGAAGTTGGCATGTAATGCACATAGCATATTGAAAGTTTGCTGAAAAGTTCTGTAATAATAATAATAATGATAAAAAAAAAATGTGTGGAATTGTTTTTGTTGGTTTATTTCTCTTTTTGCTGTACACTGACTGAGTTATGAGTGTAGAACATAATTAGGCGCCTGCACATATATACAGAGGTAATTAAGTACAGTATTACTTAGCCTAGATTCTACTGAAGACTGTGTTTTGCTCAGTGGTTAGTATTACGTGTATTGGTCTGGGATATAGTACATTTATGTGTGAGACTGATAATGCTAATCATATTATCTGCAGGCATTGCAGTGCAATAGAACATGGATGTTGTTCAGTACACAGTAAACTTTAACCATTCCTTCCATAGTACAGAGATAATATTGACTTTGATCTCAAAGATTATGGTTATCACTTATCAGGAAAAAATGTGATCAGAAAGTATAAGTATGTAGGCCTATATTTTTAAAGACAACATACCTGTAGAATGATGTAATCATCAGTGATTGGTAAAGAGAAATGGCCACTAAGGCAGGTTTTAAAAAAATGTTTTAAACTTTAGGCCTAAGCAGGGTTATAGCTAGAAAGATTTTTGTGCCGGCTGTAGGAAGGAGTTACGCAAGCGGAGCGAGCAAAGCGAGCGTAGCGCTTCTGGGTTTCCACATAGAAAAAAGCATTTGAAAGCATTTATTTAATACAAAATACATCTTCGCTGAAATGTAATGATGTTTAATGCTAAAAAAAACCCATTTATGTAGAGATTTATAACATTTTATAGTAGCTTTTCTGTGCCAGTCGGAGGACTAATAAATTCAGCTCAGTGCCGGTCGGCTTCGGTTTGTGCCGGCTACTACCGACCGGCGCCGACCGCCGTAGCTATAACCCTGGGCCTAAGTCTTTTTCAAGAGGAGGAATGTTCAGCCAAGGGTGTGGCTGCTAGGTGTCAAGTGTGACAACATGAATGAACACCACCCTACACTGGAATGTGTTATACAGAAAGGTCATGGATACCAAGCCTGATGGTGTTACATATCATGTTACCCTGGCTACCCTCCACTTGTCATCCATACTGATCACGTGTTTATACCACTGCAACTTGAACTATTAAAGTGGCAGAGCTTCAGAAATTGTGAAACTTAATGCCACAGATTTAAAAAAAAAAGTGCAATATGATATTATTCAGCAAGAATCAGCATAATACAAAACAACGGCCAAAACAGTAAAATACTCAATGTAGTCAGTAAGCTGGGACACATACAAAGCAAAGTGTTAGTATACATGGGCTAGGGGCTCCTACATGTGCAGTACGTGAGTACTAATGTTCTATAAATCTACAGGAGGATAAGTCTGACAGATGATCTATTTAGTAAAATAATTTTCAGAAGACAAATTCCTCATCTTAAATAATTTTCTTTTTTTTATGATTTGTTTTCTTGAATAGATAAATTACAGAATTACAGATAATATGTACCGGTACTTCATACTTGAGAAGTTATATACATGTATCATCCACATCCATAAACATTCAGGAAACAGACTAATCACTGCTCTTTAGAAAGTGAAGGGTGAAAATACGGAGTGGTCACAAATTCAACTTAGTTTTTCACTGAGTGCCTGCAGGTGACAGGGATTAAATTTTACATTTGTAGTTCCTGTCATGCGATCATTGATGACAAAATGTTTAATTGTAATTAAGCAGATTAAGGAAATGATTACATAAGTTGATTAATGTCCAGGTACCCTAGTCTGAATACAGTAGCTCACAAGGGAAGTAATGGGTTTGGAGGATGATCTCGGGGGGGGGGGGGAGGAGGGGGGAGGAGGGGGGGGGCTCCCTTGCCCAAGCACCAGCATGAATAATGAAATATTGGCAGGAACGGCATATTTATTGTACAGCACATGAGCTGTAATTTCACCTCCAGTCCTGTCAAGGGTCATTGACCTGTGGTGAAAACATGGGTCTACATTTATAGGGACAGTGATTTTCCGTTTTACCGGTAAATTAAACCGAAAATCTGTTTCGTTCTTGAACTTTTCATGTAAAAATTCATGGAATTCACCTTTGCAAAACGGAATTCATGTTTTTGCTGTGTACATTTTCTATGACAAAACGGAATTTCCCTTTTAGGATTGGGTTGAAACGGAATTACAGGTTTTCAGAAACGGAAAAGACCATTTTTTGAAACGGAAAATCACTGTCTCTACATTTAGAGCAGATTAATTTTTTTGTTAAACATGAAATATAAAATCAAATGCATTGATGGTTTATTGTTTAGAGCAGTCAGTCTACAATGTATTTTCTGTATAGTGTAATGATTAAAAACTTTTACAGTTGTACTAGATTAGAATTTTACTGGCTGCATGCCAGTTGGTGTTATCGAAAGTTCCCTGATCTTAAAGTGTGGCAAAACCAGAACCAAAATAGAATTCATTAGAGTGATATTATTTTGATTTATGATTGCCAGCATAAAATTAATGACCTAAAATAGAACCCTTCTCTCGTTAATTGATCCAGTATATGGTCCAATGTTATGTAACCAAACATTGTCATAGTTTCTAACGGAAACGATCACGTCTGATATCGTCATGATGGGTACCACCAGGCTTCCTGCAGTCCCTCTGTAAACTATTCAAGGTGGTGATCCTTCATTGTCCTTTTGACGTCAAACATGGAAGTGAAACTCACAGGCTAGGATTGTATGTATGCATAACGAGTGTCTATTCACTGTCGCTCAGCTGCCCAGACCAAGATTCCTAAGGACAGTTTAGATTACAGTTACCACACGCATGCATGCAGCCACACTCATCTCTGTGTGAGTGGAAGTGCTCGATGCTGGAAATATGTCGTCGATTTCACTGCAGTTTCGTTCGACCAAGAAGAAGGAGGGAAATAAGGTATGTTGTTGCAGCGTTGAGGTGTTGGCTTCCACCGAATGGGATGAGTTATGCATTGTTATTTCTAATTTTGTATACTGATGTGTGTTTTGCGTTTCCTGCCACAGGTATTGGGTAATGTTACAACATGTACTATACCTTGTGGCTCATACCATTCTTCCTCCTTTCGTTCAAGGTCCCCTAGTTGATAAAACAAGGAATCGTGTAATTCCTTCCTGCTGTGTGGTCTGTTTTCATCATATACTGCAGGACATCATTCACTTTCCTGTTGCATGTACACGTATATTGTTCAGTGTAATGCCCGTTGTAGGAAAAGTTTGATTTTTCGAAGCCAGAGTATGATTTTGGTCGATCAAACAAATTTTTCATCAATCTCTTATATGTTGTTAAGCGAGACATCAGAAACCAACATCAAACCTACCCAAAATTGTTTAGAAATAATTGTGCTTTTTAAATTTAATTAGTGTGAGGATGTTATTACATGTATGCACATTTCCTAAGGCGAAAATGCCAATATGCTACACCCCAACATTTTTATTTCTTAATGATTTCTAAAAAAAAAAGTGTTTCAGAGTGTGTATATGCAGGCAACTCCCATTATAACGTTCAGTCCTCGCCTCCTCGGGACTGGCATTTTTCTTTCGTTTAATTTTTTTATAACCAAACAGTGAAAGTATAAGAAATATATACATGTACTGATGTAGATAATGATTTTGGGACCTGAATTTCTACTTCGTTGTAACAGGAATTTTGTTATAACCATGTTCGTTATAACAGGAGTGCACTGTAGTAGGCCCTGTAGAGGTCCATCTGAGAAAAATTCACCGTTGACCAAAAGAGATACTTTGAACTCACTGTGTTCCATGTATTCTGATACATGCTGTTTGACCTTACACTACACACCTCAGTAGTTTAATAGGCCTTCTACTGCATGCATTTGAAAAAGACATGATGTGGAAGGTACTACAGTACAGTACCTCCATGGTATTATCATGGAGGTAGAAATAGATTTCTACCTCCATGGTATTATGAATGCATGCATGTTGTAGTGGTCAGTGCCTCAGGTGGGCAGGGCTTGTCACGCTTTCCTGGTCATATGATTTGACCATTGCACAATGACCTGTAGTACAGTACCTTCATGTATCAATGTGTTATGCTCCAAGGGGTTTGCAGGCAATTGAAAGTCTGTTCTCTAATTGTGTGTGTAAGCCTAGAGATTATAAGGTGGTGGTTTGCTTGTACATTAATGCATTAGGCTTCGCTTTATACAGCAATGAATACTGTAAAAGAATCAGGAATCTACTCACTAGCAACAGAAATAAATCATGAAACAGCCACAATTTGTTGAAGAACCAGTAGGGTCCATGATGAAACTGAAATGTGAAATTCCCATTCACATGGTAAATGATGGTAAACATGTACACGTACATTGTACGTATGTTGATGGGCTCTTCCCCATCCCATCTGTTTGTGCTGTTGGTTTCTAATATACCTCTCTCAATACCACTGAAACAAAACTTTGAAGACTTTGCATGTGATATTCTGGGAGTGGCATTGAAATGTTTCTACATGTACACCAGTTGTGGAAAGGATTCTTTATGTGCAAATCCCCCCCCCCCAAAAAAAATAAATAATAAAAATACCATGCAGTAGTGTTCAGGAAGGATGTTAAGTGCCCACTGATTTCTGTTCTGGGTGCTACATGTAGAGGTATGCACATTTCATAATGTTAATGTACTTGTATACTGTACGACATGTAGTCCCACATAGTGTTCCATGCAATGAGTCCCAGGTTGGTCAACACTGTTGACTGTTGAGTACAAAGTTGGATGGTCAATCAACCGTTATAATCTCGCTTTAGTCCACAGTTGTGGTAGATGAGTCTGTTGTTGTTGTGGCCATGAATTATGGAATTTACCATCTGGTATTTGGATTGGTGTCAAAGAGAACTTCATTAAATTGGACATTGGCCTGTAATTCAGTTTTCCCCTGTTGTTACATCAAAAAAAAAAAGTGTATCATCCACCCAGAATTGTTTTTCATAAATAATCAGTCATTGCTTACGTGATATTGCGTACATGTATGCAATGCTAAGCTGCATGCAGACTGCAGGTTCTATTTTGCTGGTAGTCTACTACTGATGTCACTTGATATAAGCCATTGATATGCACTGAATACAAATATTCACATTTCTGTCTTTTAGAGTTATCCACTGGTTGATTGTAGGCCTACATGTACAAGCATGTGAATTTAATGGAAATAATACTGCAAACTCTGCAAGGGTTGTAAATGGAATATGCTAATGAGAGGAAACTTATCCTGTCATACAGTCATTAGGATGTATCAGCTTGGTTGGAGATGTTGAGGAATATAGAGCTGGGGGATGGTTAATTCCCGGGGGGGGGGGGGGAAGGGGCACTTAGTATAATTGTGTGATGTACAGGTTGCCCTGGTTGCGACCCCCATTTTCAGCCGTAAATTTCAGTTCCAGAGCATCACAATTTCAGAAGCTGATTTTTTCAGTTCCAGAGACCCCCCAATTTGCCGTTCCTCCTACCCATGCATCCCTAAAAGGCCATTATAGACTACAGTACTTAAGTTTCACCACTGATTTTTTTGCAAAGCATTGCACTTTCAGCACTGCGTGCCGTTGGCATGCCGGAACCTCGCCACGGTGCAGTTCCGAAGCATAGCATTTTGAGGTCTTTTGAAGTCTTACATGTAGCTCCAGTTCCGGCGACCCCCATTTTTTGCTCTAGCCAGTTCCAGAGTCCATGATTTTCGACTTAGGTATCACATTGTAAGTCGAGTGTCCCCCCCCTCCCCCTTAATTCTGGCTTCATTTTCTCTTATTGCTGGTAGTCAACACAGATAACAAATTATGGAACAGTAATGTTATTTTTGCAGCATTACATGTATACCTGAAGTCTAACCAATGAGGTCCCACAAACATGTACATGTAACTGCCTGAATAACCCTGATAACCTACTAACCTGGTTGGTATGCTTTGATTAAACTGTTCCAATGTTGACTTAATGTGTACCAATGGTAAACAGAGCAGTGAATGGATTGCAAGGTCTTCAGGCTGACGATTCATATGCAAATTGGACTCTTCTCTGCATTGGTAGAATTCTATAAAGGATTCAATCATGATTCCTTCCTCCCTGTGTACCCTCCACACAAAAAAGATGGCTAGTGGATCAAAGAGCAGTTTATAATCCTTCCAACATTTCAAGGTGTTAAATGTTGAGTGTAATTGATATTTTTGTATACTTCAGTGTGAGTTGGTGTTACTTGTTTTGCCAGCTTTTTAACATTTTGCTCTTAGTCCCACATGCAAAGTTTGGTGTTATTATCAGCATGGTGTTGTCAACTTGTCACTGCTTGGTACCGAGAGAGTTTTTAAAAATAACCCTCAGTAACATAAATACTATTTGGAAAAAGAAAGTAGAAACACATCTTCAATGATTCAATAAAAAGTTCGCGATGCAAAACAATTTGGATAGGCTAGAGGATCCGTAAGATTGGTGTCTTTACCATGTGAAATGTTACTTTCAGAAAGTTTACAAATTAATGTCAGTGGAAACTTGAAAGATCATTGGATTGAACTGTGACAGTATTAATTGGTTTCTGTAATTGCTCTCTCAATGGTCATGATGATAAGTGATTGTCTATGAAATTCAAAATGGGTTGGAATTCATTTTACATGTACTCTGCCAACAACACACACACACACACACACACACACACACACACACACACACACAATACACGACACCCCACGCAGCACACACACACACTCACATACACAAATAATGCATAAAGGTAGCGTCGTTATCAAAGGAACCAAAAGATAGACATTATCATGTAAAACTCAATATCAATGGACATACGACATGGTTCAAATCTATCCACCATTTGTGACCACATAAAGTGTGAAAAAAATTATTTTAAGGGGAAAATTACATGATTTAAATTTTTTCTTAAGGAGTTTGTAGGTAAAATAAATGTACTTTTCAGTTTTGAAACCTAGAACCTGTATCTTTTCATACTTTTTTGAGGAAAATCAGAATTTATGCCATTTTTTGGCCAAAAAAAGCGCATTTTGGGGTGAAAAATTTTCAACCAGAAACATTGAAAGTGGTGTTAGTATTCACAAAAGTAGGATTTATCTCCTTTTTGTTTATTTTCCATTAGTTTCGCTAGCTATATCTTTTCCAGTGAGACTGTACTTGCTGTAATTTACTACATTACTTTACATGTGGTACCCAAAGAAATTACCCTTTGCCGCTGACACAATGATACCCCAAAAAAGCCCATTTCAGGAGTGTATGCGCCTTTGAACCACTATAAACATGCTGATAGGAAGAGGCTAGAAGGCTGAATTTCGCCCATCGTTTATGCAGAATTTAATTGGCTTCGAGCTATTAGAATTTTATTTTACTTATTGAATTGAAAATTGAGAAAAATACAAAAATGGCTACACCCACACCAAAGTGTGAAAAAAATCAGGTCCATTGCTTAAAAAAATTATTTTAGGAAAACCGATCACGCCACAGGCTGAAAAATTTAATCAATTATGCTCAATATAGCTTCCCCATAGTGATTAATATTCTGATACAGTAGCCCTGCATATTTTTTCAAAATAATTTTTTTCAAACAATTTATTTACTGATTTGGACCGCAAATATCAATAACACACCCTGTACATCTACTCAAACTACCCCACCTGTTCATATGAATCACATTTGGAATAGCCAAAAATGCAATATGCATACATTAGTTGTGCTATGTCTGGCTAGCCTCCAGCCACCTGTCAGGTTGCTAAGAGCAACCTTTGTCAGACGAATGGTAATGCATAAAATATGTGTTTACTATAAAAATTGGTCTGAAGCAACATGTGCCCGTAGTCCGGCTTCTAGACATTTACATGTACATTAACCTGTATCTATATTGATATAGGAACTGACTATCTTTGGTCACTGCTCAGAAATAAATACCAGATTTTGATTAAAGTAAAGTAAGTATGTCTGGTGGTAAAACAGTCGCGAGACGTGAGTGTACTATGGAGGTAAAAAAAATTGCATGGTCTAGAATGAGACTACATATCCCATTTGCTTCACTGCAACATACCCAAACAAAAACAATTATGACATAATCTAAAAACAAAAGCATGATTTGCATTTCTGACTGTCAGAAATGAATT
>JZLH01S0607627.1:0-10963 GCA_001188425.1 Eucidaris tribuloides | reverse complement strand
AAATACGAGAGGGATACAACGGAATAAGGGGCTGGGAAGGGGGTTGGCGGATTTGGCGACTATATTGGGAGATTGGGAGGATATGGGGATCCCCCCCCCCAAACAAAAAAAAATGAGTGAACGAGGTGCGTGGTGCAGCTTCATCGGCGCGAAGCGCCGATGAAGCTAGTTTACTGTTAATACCCGGGTTCAGCAATGAGTATCCGCTTTCACATAATTTTCCCGACTTTTGTTTGATTTTGCATTTTTAAGGGTTACTATTCCAAGGTCATTTATCTTTGAGATTTATACGTAAAATGTCCATGAAGAGCAACTCTTTCTCTTTCCAATGATATGTCACTCGCATCACTGGTATTCATGACCGAGTACATTGCCCTTGTAGAGAGCAATGTCAAATCACACTTTTACCTATAGATTTGGCAAAACTTGTATGAAATGTGGGATCTTTAAAATATGAACACATTCATCAGTATTCGCAGTCTTTATCACATTGACCAAAACTTGCAAAAAAAAAGAGTGATTTGACGTTGTTCACTTCAAGAGCAATGTACTCGATCATGCATGACACCATTGATTCAAGTGAGGTATCATTGGAAGGAGAAAAAGTTGCTCTTTACGGATATTATACTTATAAATCTCTCTAATGAAGTTGTGAAGAATGTTATCTCTCTGAAGAGGAATTACCATTTTCGATACACATTGTATAACTACGTCCTGGGATTGTGTTGCCCCTTTAAAGTGTCAAAACTACACGATACATTTCAGCATAGTGGCATCCACCTTTGATCGGATTCTAGACTTACCCCATGACAAGAATCGTACATTATTGAGTTTCGGCTGAATTATTGATTTTGTGTCAGTGAAAAACGCAAATATCAAGTTATACAATTTCAATCCAAAGGCACGAATCTATTCGAAATGGCAAACAGTACAATAATAATTTGATTCAGCGTCAATTATATCAAGTCAAGTATAACCCGCGTGCATTCCCAATGGACGTACATGCATACCCCTATAGTAGAATATTTGACAATATTTTGTTGCACTTGACCCTAGTAACGGATATCACATCTTTTGGACATCCCATGAGATGCATTTGATGTGGAACAAACGTACAAATCAGGGGTGTATCCAGAATTTTTCGGGGGGGGGGTGGTCGTAATTATAATTTGTTGGCAAGGCCCTCGACAAGAGTGTTTATCAAAAGTGTGAACTTTTTATTGATTTATTTATTTTATTTTATTTATTTTTTATTTATTTATTTATTTATTTATTTATTTATTTATTTATTTCATTATTATTTTTTTTGGGGGGGGGGGGGGTACAGCCATCATAACCACTTGCATCTGCATACACCCATGCAATTCACCTGCCGGATGGGGTGGAGGAGAGTGGTTATACGCCCTGCATGGATACACTTGACCGTAACTATATCATTCTATAGTGTATATGCTTATTATACAGGTATCAATTGTTAATTGTTAATTGATTAATTATCTTGTATTAGTTGATTCTCTAGTGAATAATCGGACACGCGACGTTAAAACCAACAACAACAACAACGACGACGACAACAACAACAACAAGAAGTTTATTTTGTTTGTTTTACTTTTAAAAACATTGAACAACATCTGGGATTACAATTATCTCAATACCATGGCCACAAATCTACATTGATTTATATGTGATTCAAGATTAGTAGTTAATGTTTTCCAAGCGATAGAAATCAGGCTTGGCCCATGAATTGCAGATTATTATTCACAGACAAGACCTTAATAATAACAGACGTTACTGACAATCGATCTGAATTGTATTTGCAGATGTCTGTAATTTAGCCTCATTATCAAAACTAATCTGTGAATACTTTCATATATAAGTTACAATGAATGAACTATTTCCAGTTATTCGCTTCGACACAAATTGTGTTTGCCTGTCAACAAAATAACTGAAACGGAAAAAATAATTATGTCAATCAGATATGGGCTTAAATTACAAAGCAGGTGGTATTAAGGTTACGAGTCAATCAATGTTGTATAAAACTTTCAATATTGAATTTTACTCGGGACAAAAAAAAATAGAAATAAATTAATGTAGATAACTGGGGATATATAGGGTTCGGTTATAGTTTGAATGAATTCATTTCATTTGATTTCATTTTTATATCCATTTCCAAACATAAAATACACCAGTATTACAAAATGACATAAGGGTTATTTCAGTCGACAATACAACTGGAAAATACAATGAAAACAAGAATTGAATTGCTCTCCGAAGTGATGGAAAAACCGTTGACTTATAAAATTTTTTTGTGATCTTTTTACTTCATTACCTGGGAAATAACAAAGCCACGATGAAGCAGGAAAGAAAACATAAGAGCTTGGCAAAGGTATGACCTATATACCCTGCCCTTTTTATAAATAGCATAGTCCCCATAAGTGGTCTGACTTTATGCCAAGCTACTACTGTTGCGCCCAAAGGCATTGAACTGTTTTTTCTTCTTCTTTTTCTAATTCAGCTGTATAAGCATAAAACAGCCGCAAACAAATTAACAACAATAGCAACATACAAACAAACAGATATACATAAACACTATCGTCAGGAGGTTATATGATACGATCTTTCCCCGGCAGTTTTAGAAAATGTCAACCTTTATCATGACATTGACTTTTGTAGATGTTTACCTTTGCCAAACATGTCGATCTAAATATCGTAACATTATATCGTTTTAACTTTGGATGGTGAGAATTGTTGAGTAATAAATATTGTTCTTTCTTATTGTATCTGGACAACATTCGTCTTTAACGATGTATTAATGTGATTGACGATCTCTCATCAGATAGTTAACAGTCTCTGGCACAGATCAGGTATGTGACAGAAGTAGTGCTAGCCGATGTTTGGATAATATCGAAATTAGTCGATGTTGAGAAAACATCGAATACACGATAATGATCTCATGATTATTTCAAAATATCGCCAAAGGCACGATATGGCACAAAATACTGTCGATTATGAAAACATAATGGGGTAAATGCATGCACTGCAGTGGGAGGGACCAAGAGTTCCCCATAGCTAAGAATACTCTGCATATGAGAGATAAAAACAGGGAGGTAGGAGTAATATGAGAGACCTCCATGCTGTTCAGCTATCAAACTTGTGGTAGTGCAAGAGCAGTGGTGCATTAAGTATTTTGTCAACAAATCTGTCAACACCCTGCCAACCAAAATGCCACTTATAAACAGTCGGCACCACACATCTCCAGATCTAGTTACAAGTGGGTCTATACAGAAAGCAACATTAATTGTTCTGACCATATTTTGACAACAGCCCTAAAGAGTGCACTGTCAATTTAAAGAGAACACACAGTACTGGTTGATGATGGAAAATCTTTCATCAAAATTTCACATTTCGTTAGTTTTCAGGACAGAGTAAATTCCATTTGCATTATAATGTGAGACTAATTCACTTCATATGCAGTAAAAAGTTGAGGGATTGGCAGTTTGAATACCCGACTGAGTCAACTCAGTTGCTGCAGTGTGAATGGCATATAGTCCCACATATTGATTTCGGTGTTAGTACTTTATCAGCAGTGGGGATTTGTGCAGCAGATTTGTCAAAAACGAAGTGTTCTGTTGTTTTCAACTACTCTCTCCGTACTATAGTGACATTTTTAGAATACCATCTGTTCACAGAAGGTTTGAAAGCAGCTGATATCAAAATGATTTTGTTCTGCAAGTAATCAACCAGTACTGTGTATTCTCTTTAAGCCTACAACAGATTTATCTTATTCATCACAAATCTGTTTTTCAACTCAGGCGATAAATCGTGTTATTGATGATGTTTTTTCCACGCTAATCGAATGAGGTTTAGATCAAATTTCGCCACCTCTAGACAGAAGACCTAGCTCCCAGCACAGATCCACCCATAAATACATGTATACTCTCTAAAAAAATAACGAGTGAAAATATTCATTCTTTGAGTGGTGAATAAGAACAAAGGTGAACTAAGAGTGAATTTGGAGTGAAGGTGTGTGTTTTTCACTCATTTTGGAGTTACCTCAGGGATCACTCGAAACCTCCGAGTGATCCCTGAGGTTACTCCAAAATGAGTGAAGACACACATTTTCACTCCACATTCACTCTTAATTCACTCTTTGTTTGAAAGTCACTCGTCAAAGAGTGAGTATTTTCACTCGTTATTTTTAGAGAGTACACGCATGAAAACACACAGTCATTTTGGTTTTGGTAAATGGCACAAAAAACCGCATTTTCTCCACAATTGTTTTAAAGACAGACCCATATCATCTATTAATGCCCTGCAAATGACATGCTCTGAAACATTTCAATTTTTTGAGAAATTGATGCCTTAAGAATAATAATGTACTCCCTAGCTGATAATTTTTGTGTCATTATTAAAAATTTCCAGTTGGCTTGATGTATTTATTTGTCATGTCCATCGTGAAAATACCACAATTTTATGAAAAATAAGCAAATTTTTCTGATCGATCAAAAAAATATACCTGGACTTTAAACTTTCATTCATTATGTTACGTCCTTGAATTGACAACAAAAATTATAATTATTGAGACCAAATTACCTGTATTCTCTCATAACCCCTGTGGATTTTCGATAATCTCGTCGGAAGGCTTGGAGAATTATACATAAAAATCTCTCAAACAAACAATATTCATCGCGTTTATCCACTTCTGTTAGCCCCACGCTATTACCGCAAATTATACGATCATCACAGGCCTGAGTTACCTGTAGACTATATTTCTTTAATTGCATGCATCGAAGGCCTCTGTGAATTTATCCATGAACAAGTCAATTCAATGACATTTTTTTGTTTCCAGAAAAACGCAAATGGAATTGGCATTCACTGCGCGACTAACTGAAAACGCCAAGATGCTACTTATGCTCAAATTTAGCTTTTATTTATTAATTTATATATTTATTTATTTATTTATTTATTTATTTACTCATTCATTCATTTTTCATATATTCATTCATTCATTTATTCATCCATTCATTCATTCATTCATTCATTCATTCATTCATTCATCCTTGCATTCATTCATTAAATCATTTATTTAGTTAGTTAATGGGATACCTATTTATTTATTTATTCAGATCTTTACATCACATCGCGTAATTTCTTTCACAGGAGTTATTGACTCCGCTACTCAAATATCATCAAGTATTAAGAGCAGTAAAACTTTGTTACTGCCTTTTTCGTCAGGCCTTTGCGATCCCAGGAGAGCACGGTCTGAGAGTGAGACTATTCGGTGGGTGTACCAGCCTTTACCATAGTCTGGGGTAGATA
Organism: Eucidaris tribuloides; assembly: GCA_001188425.1. Lineage (NCBI taxonomy): Eukaryota > Metazoa > Echinodermata > Echinoidea > Cidaroida > Cidaridae > Eucidaris > Eucidaris tribuloides. Next base: position 5,644 of record JZLH01S0607627.1, on the reverse strand, counting down.
ACAGTAATGCGTTATAATATGATAAGTAATATGCATGCAACACTCAACCTCTTTTTCAGCATTTATTTCCATAAGAATAAGGTATATAATATTCCAAAAAAGTAATGCGTAATTTTCACGGGTAATCGCACAAACATATTTTTTTTTACTGTCATTCATAATTCTAACCCGCATTTCTTCATACCGAAAACGTGTATCAGTTAGTATTTGAAAGTGCAATCCGTGTAATTTCCAGAGCCCTTTCTCGTTTTGATAAAATAAAATCCCTTGTCATGAGTTTTGAGTGACCCATTTTCTTTGGATGACCATTTTCATTTTCATCTATCGGGTTAAGGACATTAATACAATACACAGAACGTTCGAATGACATACTTGAGGACACTTGTACAGAAACAGCTAGAATTGGCGTAATTTGATTGTATTCTGAATGAAAGTACGCTTGGATCCAAAGTAATTGTATGCATGTATTTTGGGATCTCAATCATATACCCAAGACATCAAAGGGAATGACAAGCTATGTAAAAGTTCTCTATTAAAGACACTGTTTAAAGTTTCTGCTGTGAAAATTTCACAGTCATACGTTTCCTTTTGTTGAACAATATCCGAAAATGCTGTGACAGTGACATTTGCTGTGTGCAGCTTTCTAATTTCTATCATGGTGGGAGATTAATTCAATTCTGGTGAATTGATTCTTGTTTCTTCTCAAGCAAACAAATTCAAGTCAAATCCTTCTATCCTGTATAATAGGCCTAGACTGTAGCCAGTGTAGGCCACTGGTGTGTGTTTCAACCCATGTGGTTCTTGGTGCATTTTGATTTCTCCCAATCATGTCAATGCCCTTTAACTCTTAACGTGCCAGAGAAATTCCAGCTCTGTGGGCATTGTATGTATTGCATTGTGTATATTTGCGACTTAGGCATGTTAAGAGTTAAAAGTTCCACCATGGAACCCGTGTACGATTACATAATTCTGAAAACGAGGATGGGGAGGGGGATATTGTTGGGAGAGATTTTCATTTTCCGCTAAACACCACAATTAATATTACTGTACGTGAATAGTGTCCAGCCTCCTTCTTCACTTATCTGTTTCTACGACAGTAGTAGGGTCCATGGTTCTACACACTGGCTGCATGCCCATCTAGGTCTTCACAACACACTGGGGAAACACATAGTCCACATAACAACGCTTGATTTATTAGACTGATTGGTGTTGCCAAGAATTTTAATCGTCATTCTGGCATGCAAACTTTTTTTCCTCTCTCATCCCTGTATTATTAGGATATCGTTACTCGAATAATACGGCAATAATATTTCTAATTGTGATATACCCGCAAATCTAGCTATCACTCAGTACCGGCATTATGAACGTCGGGCTCTCGTGCATTCCAAAACAGTGAGAACACGTAGGGGCTGTTTGAGACAGATGTCAGCGTATCGGTATTTTTTATCAAAAAAATAACAGTTCACGATGGATACAAAATATAAGTATGACGCCATTCCTAAATTAAAGACCCACTGTCGATGGGGCAGTTCAACTACATGGAGGATAAGGACCGACCAGCCTTAAAGTGGGAAGTCCAGAACTTTTCTTCACTGCTTCCAGACAAAATAAATGCATGCACACCATTGTTATGTAATGTAACTGTATTCTTCTTGCTTTTGAACTTCACATTTTTTTTAATCTCAAAATTCAGGCAAACATATCCCTTAAGAAAATGCTGACATCACAAGATCAACTTATATTGCACATTGTATACAAGATAAAGAATATAACCATACTACTGATATTGTGCAATGTGTTACTATGAAGTTTTCTAATGAAAATAAACATTGCCTATTTAACGCACTAGCTATGTGTAGAAATTGAGCCTGTATAAGTCAGCACCCTCCTCGATCAGTGTATGTTTACCTGAATCTTTGTATGTTGTTATCATTTTGACATCAATAAAAAAAACAGAAAAAAAATCGAAAATTTTTGAAAATAAACTTCCAGAAGACAAAAAGACGTGTAGCTTCATAATGCCTATAGTTCCATCCTGGTCCCATAGTGTAGTTCTGAATTTGAATGAGGCAAAGATAGATGGGGTCTGGAATTTCCCTTTAAAATGTAAGCGGTGACTGGCAAATTGTATGCATATGCTCTTAACTTGTTGCAATACCATGATATACACACTGCAATATCAAAATTAAATAAATTTTACATTTTAAGTAAAATCAATCTGTCAACATAGCACTGCGGAAAATATGTATGATGATTCTTTTTATCATTTGGGTCAAACGAAGCTGTTTTTCTACTCTGACTCTCAAATGGGTCTTTAAAAATGTAGGGGTGTGTCAGGACTCAAAACAAGGGGAGGGGAGCGGCCTAAAACACCGTTCGGCCATACCCCGAAATGTTTGTGGAAATATGTACGGTAGAGAATGGCATATTGTAGTAATTATATGATTTTGTATGCGGTGTGCGTTGGGGTTTTATGTCAAGAAGTTGTGGTATTTTCATTTCCGTACAAGTAAAATTGACAAAACAAAAACTGTAGTACATTCACAGTAAATACGACTGGAAAAATAAATATCATCAGACATCAAGGGGTTTTTTTCAGGCTGGTCCAGTTAAAAATAGATAAACCACCATAATGCTAACAAATAAGTAAATAGATAACTAACTAACTAACTAACTAACTAACTAACTAACTAACTAACTAACTAACTAACTAAATGAATAAACATATAAATAAAATAAATCAACAAAGAAAGAAAGAAATAATATATGAATTAATAAAGTTAATAAATAAACCAGTTTAAAACAAAATACTACTACAATCAAAAACAGTTTTCACTCATGACATCAATGTAGGGTTAAAGACAATGCCTTTGTGCACAACTCAACTTGAACTGATTTGTAGAGAATAATTTCTGACAAAAAACATTGCTCACGGGGAACAAATATCTCCACTGCGTTTGTGTATTTATAGTCAAGCAACAAACAGGCAAAGTCCAAATTTAGGAAACCATTATGCCTGTGATAATTCTTTCTTCATATTATGCATCTTGGTCACGAAGATAATTGCTTTATCAGCTGGTTGTCCATTTTTCTGCATTAAATGGCATCTTGCGAGTTAGAAAAATAACATGGGGGATTTGAGTAAGTAATCAAATCGATTTGCCAACGTTTTACTATGTGAGCAACCACCTCTTTTCTCAGAAAGAAAAATATGTTGATTTTTCACATATTTTATTGGTTCATTTTTTCACCTTTTCCTCAGTTAAACAAAAAATGTCAACAACTCCAATGCTATGGATTAAATTTTCATTTCAAATGCATAAACACGTACGGTGAAACTTAAGCCAAAGGTTCACCCTGATATTAACTTGTTGTTTTACATAAACACAGAACAATGAGAGAAAACATATTAATGAAGTTTGGCGAAATATTCCACCAAAGAATAACAGATTATGAGGTTTCAAAATTTTTAATTTGTGAAGTCACATGCGATGCAGCTCTCCTGTGTCATGTGATATAAATTCAAAAATGCCGTTTTCTCAGAAATTTGTAAATGATTTTTATTGTGCATTCAATATATTATCAGAAACATTATTTCATACATGCTTCTTTGAAAAAGCCCCATTCAATTATCATGAACATTAAAATGGCATAATTATGGAATTTTATTACATGACATATAGGAGCTGCTCGCATGTGACGTCACAAATTGAAACTGTGTAAACCTCATACTTGTTATTCTTTGGTCGATTTTCGCCAAACTTTCATTAATATGTTTCTCTCATTGTTCTGCTTCGATTAAAACCAACTTGATGTCAGGGTGAACCTTGCCTTTAAGATGTCGACAAAATGTCTACGTCATGCCCAAAATGACCTCATTGAAGACCCGTCTAGCTTTAATCACGTCACAACCCCCGGTTCATGTCAATTACCCTAATACGTTACACCAAACTACTTCCGTTATCAGTGATGTCGTCGGTATCAAGCAAGAGAGAATATTAAAGGGAGTGCGTCTCATTCGCATACCTATAAATACATTGGTATACAGGAGATAATACCATCTGAGAACCTTAAGCAGAGTTTAGGAGGTAGAAATTTACTCAGTTTTAGTTGAATTTATAGTGACCTTTAGACTTTGATTTTTGAATTATTGTCTCTTAAAGACAACAATTTCTAACATAAAACACACGCTAAGCTGGCAGTTATTTTGGGGCATTTGTTTTTAATTCAAAGTAATTACTGATCTTTAGATTTCACAGACATGCCCTTCGCGAATAATCTAAGGGTAGAAGTGATCTTTGCTTGAGCTGTGGTAGGGGTGCAAATGAGATTCCCTGCTTTTCAGAGATCTACTCGAGGGAGACGAGACGAAGGAGTGCGTGGGAGGAGGATGGGTCAGCAGTTGTGGCCTATCGGTCAGACGATGGTCAACTCTGATGATGGTCAGCTCTTCTCCCGCAGACAGACAAACAGACAGATCCACGTCTATGATTTTATCATCACATGTGTCAACAGCTCTACATCTCTCACAACTGGAGCAGTGATAATTGCCCTGTCGACGCTACACGGCATATCTTGCGAGCCGTCGAGCATGAATAATTTTATTTCTATTATTATTATTTTTGGAGTAGGAGGAAATAATTTTAGACAATGAACAAAATAGCTGGTTAATGGACTGCGGTTCTGGCGGTACAAACCTCTACACGACAAAGGAACGGTGAGGTCTATCACTTTTATTGCTATATCATTATGTTTATAGCCTAATTAGAAGATGTGGGTGTGTTCCGCAATGCATGATCAAGCAAAGAATATCCAGGTTTATCATCAAATTATCTTCCTCCTAAATGGATTATAAATGTCAAAAGAATCGCTCGTTTGAGAAGTCACATGCAGTGCAGTCTCCTGTGTCATTGATTATTTAAATGCCATAAAAAATGCCGTTTTCTCTCAAGAATATTTCGTAAATATTCTTATCTGTGACATCAATATATTTATCAGAAAACATTATTATACATGCATTCTTTGAAAAACCCATTTCAAATTATCATGGAAACCATTAAAATGGGCAATCAAATTTGATGTATATTACGATGAAAAAAAACATATAGAGCTCTCGCATGTGACTCACAAATTTGAAAAACTTTTTGAAAAACCTCTACTCTTTTTTCTTTTGTCGCATAAAATTTAGGAAAACCATTATCCTGTTGATAACTTTCTTCCATATTATCATCTTGGTCACGAAGATAATTGCTTATCAAGCGGTTGTCATTTTCATTAATGGCATCTTCGAGTTAGAAAAATAAATGGGGGATTTGGAGTAAGTAATCAAATCATTTGGCCAACGTTTATATGTGATCAACCACACTCTTTTCGTCAGAAAGAAAAATATGTTGATTTTCACATATTTTATGGTTCATTTTTTCACCTTTTCCATCATTGCAAAATGTCAACACGTCCAATGCTTGACTAAGATTTTCATTTCAAATGCATAAACCTACGGTGAAACTTAAAGGCAAGGTTCACCCTGATATTAACTTGGTTTTAATAAAAACAGAACAATGAGAGAAACATATTAATGAAAGTTTGGCGAAAATCCACCAAAGAATAACAGAGTTATGAGGTTTCAAAGTTTTTAATTTGTGAA
>JZLH01S0607623.1:0-11318 GCA_001188425.1 Eucidaris tribuloides | reverse complement strand
ATGTAACTTTGATTAAGCTTTTGGGAGGGCCTGGATTTTAACCTGAACATGAACAACATGGGAGGAAATTTTGCATTTTCACCTTTAAAAAATTACATTTTGGCTCCCTTTAGAAACAAATTAATATCAATATTTGATCTACTTTCAATTTATAATGTTGGCTAATTAGAAAAAAATAGCTTTGGGCCCCCTCCCAGAATAAAAAAATTACCAATTCACCTTTAAAAATACTGTTAAGGTATATTCTTAAACAATTGTATATTTATGCTGGGGAAATAAACAATTCTTAGGCGGGGATCATACTCCATAAAGGACGTGTTGATAAATTGGCTACTACGGGACCCCTCTATTAGTGAGAACATGTCATTGGCTTTAAAACTGTGAATTTTAAGATCATGTCATGTTGCAATGAAAAAAGTTCAGGTTTAAACATGAATATCGAAGGGGAGGGTTTAAATGTGAGAAAATTTTGATTTTCCACGTTCATAATGTACCAATTTTATCTCTTTTTGTTTTGTTTTATTTTATTTTATTTTATTTTATGTTACGTTATTATTGGTGTCTAACCTTAAACAATTAACTTCAAGTTAAGAATTGCAGAAATTCCTACATGAAGCTGCATGCTGTTTTTACGTACACTTTATGTGTGTTCCTAGGCTTCGATTCTGGCAAGGCGAGCGAGACTGTCGCCTCACCAATTAATATTAGGAGAATAACATATTGTTTTGTCCCCCCCCCCAAAAAAAAATGACAACTTGAAAATTCTTTACACGTAAAACAATAATTATGTTTCGAAGCAACCCAATGCACTACAAAACCATTAACCCATTCAAAGATGGTTGGATTTTCCTTAACACGCATTTCTTAAGACCCGCGACGAGATATCTCTAGTCTAGTCTTCAAGAAGTTTTAAACTATTAACTTCTGCCGCTCGATTTGCCCCAAAATATCAACAGGCCTATTGTATTTATTTTGCTTATACTTGTTCAATTTCTTTGTATGAAAGTTAGAAAATAAATGTGTTTGAAACCGAAAAAATTGAAAATTGCCAGCTTACACTGCGATTTTGCACGCGGAGCCAATGAAAAAAAAATTGGGGTAAACAAATTGTTCTACCCTTCCCCTTTACAACCCCAGAGAAATTAAAAATCGAATTTTTAAAAAGCAGCGCAAGGCACCACAAAACCATAAAACTGACACAATATTCAATTTTGCGCTGCACTTTGCCTCAAAATTGCTAGCCTACATTGCAATTTTGCGCGCGGAGCGCCAGAAAATTTGTAATTTATTACCACACCAATGCATATATTAAGAAAAACACATCGTTTAGCCCACAGCCTAAAAAACAACAACAACTGACACATTTATTATTACCACGCCAATGAAATATTGGAGCAAAGTAATTGTTCTGCCCCCCACAAAAAAGAAACAAAAAACCGAAAATTAAAAAATGAATATTAATATTATTTATTCGCATGATGCGAATAAAGCATACGATATCTTTATAGTCAAATTAACTTATTTATATAATGAAGTATTTCCATTAACAAAAAGTAAAAAGAAAGTAATACGAAAACCGTGGGTAACACCTTATATTTTGCGTTGTATTAAGAAGAAACATAAATTATATAAATCTTTCCTTCGCAATAGGACTGCCTCTAAAGAAAAGAAATACAAAGAATATATAAATAAAGTTAATAATCTATTGCGGAATGCAAAAAAGGGATATTATTTTTCTAAACTAAAAGATAATCAAAATAACATAGCTAATACTTGGTCAATTGTAAACTCTTTATTGAATAAACCCAGAAATGAACCACCTGCTTATTTTATTTCCAATGATGAAAAGCTAACTGATACTCAAACTATTGCCAATGAATTTAATTCCTATTTCATTAATTGTTGTAAGGAAGCATTATCATTAATGTCACAACCAAGTTTTAATTCAAATTTTAAAGATTATCTTTGTGATTATTTCCCTCGGTCATTATTCTTAACTCCTATTTCAGAATGTGAATTGTTGGATGTGTGTAAGACTTTAAAAACAACCTATTCTTGTGGATTTGATCATTTAAATTGTAACATTTTGAAATAAATTATATTTTCTATTGTTAAACCCCTAGCTCATGTTTTCAATCTTTTTTGTCAACTAGTACTGTACCAGATAAGTTAAAAATAGCAAAACTTACTCCAATATTTAAAAAAGATGACCCACATGTAATGAAAGATTATAGACCTATTTCTGTTCTGCCTGTTGTATCAAAACTTCTAGAAAAATGTGTATACAATCGTGTCTCTTCATTCCTCATATCTAACAATATACTTACTAATTGTCAATATGGTTTCAGGCGTTTCCATTCAACTACACATGCTGTTATTGATTTACAAGACAAAATTATCTCTGCTATTACTCGTTATAAATTTGCAATTGGAATATTCATGGAATTATCAAAAGCGTTCGATATAGTTGATCACAATATTTTGTTAGCAAAGTTAGAATATTATGGTATACGGGGTTCTCCTTTACAATGGTTTAGAAACTACTTGTCTATTAGATTTCAATATATATCGTTTAATAATTGTTCATCTGATTATTCATTGATTACCCATGGTGTACCACAAGGCTCTATATTGGGGCCCTTGCTATTTTTAGTATATATTAATGATATTGTTCAAAGTTCCAAAGTGTTTGATTATATAATGTATGCAGACGATACTACGTTGTTATATACCCAACCAGATCATGAAGATATAGAAATAAGAATTAATAATGAATTAGATAAAGTATGTAATTGGTTTAAAGTTGATAAGTTAGTGGTTAATCTCACCAAAACAAACTATGTTATATTTCATAATAAGGCAGTTAATGAACATAACGTTTTTGATGACATTTCCTTGTGTATAAATTCGATTTCTTTAAACAAAGCTGACATTGTAAATTTTCTTGGTGTACATTTTCAAAGTAATATGCATTGGGATATACACATAACAAATGTCGCAAATAAGGTGTCCAAATGTATAGGTATATTGTATAAACTTAAGAATATTCTTCCAGAATCAACGCTCTTTTTACTTTATAATGCTTTTACGTTACCATATTTAACATATTGTGTTAGTGTATAGGGAAATTATAACCAAACAAAATTAAATGTTTTACACAAATTACAAAAGAAAGCATTACGCTTATGTACAGGGAGCCACTATCTTTCACATTCAGCCCCCATTTTTAAGAAATTTAATACATTGAATATATATGATTTATACATTTACTATATTGCGATTCTTGGTTTCTTTTATTTCAAAAATATGTTACCCTGTAATATATCTCAAATGTTTAATACCAATGGCCAAATTCACAATTATAATACAAGGAATTGCAATAAATTTCATATGTGGGTAGTAAAAACAAACTATGCCCAAAAATCTGTGCGTTGCACTTGGTTCACTAATTCCAGTAATATTCGACACTTGTAATAGGTCTCACTTATTTAAGCGATCTTTGAAAATATATATTCTATCAGAGTATGTATAAGCTTGTTATGTAATCCTACTCTTTCTGATACATCTCATTTGATTTGTTTCTGTTATGTTTTGTTCATAAAAGTTTCTTGTTGTGTAATTTGTCTTTGCATGATTTACTTTACTTTCACTGTACCTTTTTAAAGGGACTATCACCACAAGCGCATTCGGCTTTAGTTCAGTCTCTTTTTTTTCATTATTATTATAGTTTGTAAATTGATTTATATGTTGTTTTGTTATATTCAATACCGATGTATTGTTTTAAATGATGATGAAATTAAAAAAAAAAGCAGCGCAAGGAACTACAAAACCATAAAATTGACACAATGGGTGATTTCAAGTTTTGGGTTAGTGTTATTGTTAGTTAGTAGACGTCAAGAGCCGTTAAACCGAACTCGCACACTGCGACTCGGATTAACGGCCACTATCGATTCTGTAATCGATAGCATAATACGAGTGTTAACTCGAGCCTGACGTCACATCCCTAGTTCGGCGAACATGAAAACCGCGGAACACCTGAAGAAATGTTGTAATTTCTTTATGAAATTTAAACAATCGTTCTACAAATGTAACACAGTCCGATAGGCATGCACTTTCCTCTTAATTTCATGCATTTGACTTATTTCATTATGTCTTAGTTCTTTCACAATCTAAAATATTGCAATTTTTTCTTGCCGCTTACCGCGCGGCATCGCGCTGCCTTACACATTACACGTACAACTGCGCGACCGCAGCGAGCTAAGCCGAGACAGAAATAACACTAACACTAACAACGAACTTGAAATGGTGATTTTCTTCATCCGTAGGGTCTAGTGTTAGTGAATGGGACAAACGCATGTAAATCGTAAACAGGAGCAACCCAGCTCGGTTCAGCAGACGATTTTTAACACTATCTACAACACCAGCTTCCGGAAGTGCGTCATTATTTCGGGGTCAACTCGCTAACACGGATCGATTTCAAGTTTCGGATTAACGCTCGTGTTATTGTTAAGATAACACTAACACAAACACTAATCCGGCACTGGGTCATGAGGTCTCGTACATCTCTGATTGGGGCCTCATTATTGCGATAACTCATGTACAGCTTATAGGAGTTAAATGTAACGTGGGTCAAGTATAGTATAGTATAGTATAGTATAGTATAGTACACAAAATTTAATAATGAATGTTTATGAGTTAAATGGTACGAATATTTTTATGAGTTGAAAGATTAAACGTTCCATTCAACGAATGATAAAACAGATCCTTGATTCCTTGTCATTTGATAGGAGGATTGTAAAGTATGAAAAATATAGCCATACATCATCTACATTCTGATACTCTTTCTGGCTTATTCACAAATTCAGCATGTTCAGTGTATTCGTGTACAGATGTCTCTGCAGTTTCCTTATTTTAGTCTTATTTCACCAAATATTTAAATCCTTATTAAACAGTTAAAGCAGTGAGTTATGTTCACCGGTTATGTTTAAACTTCAAACTTCAAACTCACGTATGCCCACGCATGGTATTACCGGACACTATTGCATTACCGGACGCGCGTTCTACGCGCGGGACTACGCGTATCGAATGTGCGAGTCGAGTGGGGTGATCAAGAAATGTATGACGCATCGTAAGAACACACAAAAACTTTAGAAAATTTACACATCTATGACAAATACATGCCCTTTTCATGAAATGATTAATTTTTCCTAATGCCCGTGCAAAGTGAATGGCTGTCAAGCTTGTTTTGAGAATGTCATTTGTTTTCCGTGTATTTTCTTCTCGCGCGACTTTTGCGTTTTGCCATAGACATAACACGGTGTCCGGTAATACAGGTCGAATTTCAGCGCTGCGAAATAAAGAAAATTTTTGAAGGGGTTAGTTTAACTGCCGATTTCGTCAGATTAATCGATCTGTGACTTTCTTCCTATTTGTTGAAATTATTAATACTAGACATTTGACAGTAATTAAAAAGTATGCATTTTCAAGATAAATCAATCAAGTTTATTGTCGTGAATGGTTCTGCCAAATAATCAGTAGTCGGTAACGATACACCGACATACATCAAAGCCTAAGTGGGACAGCGCGCGTACAATATGTGTAGCGCACTGCGAACCGTGGAATGGGACGAAAATATAACCAAAATGCACGCAAAAATATGACGAACATGCACGCAAAAAATATAACCAAAATGCATGCTGCGCTGAATGGAGTATTTATTCAATATCATGAGACCAACAATCCTCCAATCAAATGACAAGGATCTACTTGGATGTTGTATAATATAGAAATAGTGAATGGTCATGAGTTCAATGGTACACGATTTAGTATTAGGTGAAATATTGAGACGCTCTATTCAACTCGGCTTCACCTCGTTGAATAAAGCGTCTAAATATTTCACCGAATGCGAAATCTTGTTCCATTGCACGAATAAAGACCATTCACTATTTGTTTTATACAACACCTCGGACGTTTACGGGCTTGATTCAAGGTCTGAATGTTAATAAACTTGATTTTACCATAAAAAAGCATAACAGTATGCTGGCATTGAGCGCGCGAGCAATGACTGCGCCTTCTTTAGATTTTTGTATGCGCGCGCGTATTATTTTGCTCCTATACAAATTAAACGCGCGCGTCGAATCTTGAATCTTGCATCTTGCTTGACACAATTGCGCATTGTTGGGAACGATTTTTTCACAGGCAGTGCAGAGATATATATTATTTTTCGCGGCCAAAAGTTTCTTTCACGGCCAAATCAACAGCTGAAAAGTCGCTCAGTGGGGGGGGGGGGGGGGGGGTATGTCGGCGGAAATTTGTCGCAGTCAAACAAAACTTTTCGCGGCCAAAAAAATTTTCACGGCTAAATTCGCGGCCAAATCAACAGCACCCCCGCTTCCCAGGGTCATGAGGCGGTGCGTAATCCGTGGTGTTACAGAGGGTGGTGACGTCACGCGTTCCATCGATGAGCAAAACAGTCTAGTCTCGGTGAACATCAAATTGTCAAATTTTGAGTGAAGTTTTGATCAATTTCATATTAAAACATTGCTTAAAAGATTACCTTTACAGCAATAAATGTGTGTTTGATCATATTCTTTGTTATTTCATCTTTACAGCAATAAATGTGTGTTTGATCATATTCTTTGTTATTTCATCTTACTTGTGAGGAATTTTGACTTGGTTTTCTCAGAAACAAGATTTTACGTAGTACTCGCGCGAGTCTCGCGAGGGAATTCACCGCAGAATCGCAACGGTGTAGAGAGCGCGTTGTACGGGAGATTTACGGCAGCGAAATGGAAGACGCGCCGCTGACACGGGTTAGGTTAGCGCGGGTTTATCATAAGAACAGACAGTTTTTATCCGAAAAATACGCTTTTGTAATTGATGAAAAACACAACTCATGATATAAATGCAATATTGTATAATATTCTCACGGACATCACGCATATTTCGGCCTGTCTTTAAGTCTTTGCATTTTACTAACGTAATACAAATACTAGTATAGTTTTGGCCACTGGCTTACTGACACCGGTCAGGGCCCGTGGCATTATGAGCAAAAACATATCTTGAGCGCACGATCATTTGTACGTAACTATGTTGATTAGATGTTGATCCTGCAATAAACACACAATTATACTTACGTATCTAGCCTACCGGGTATCGACCTTATCAGGGGACAATTTTCTGGGATTTTTCCGTTAATTTCTGGTGTTTTCTCTGTTTTCTTTAAATCATATTACATTTATCATTAATTACTAATTGTATTTTTGTTTTTATTAGTAGTATTTACTCATGAAAAATATTTGTTATTCATTTTTATGAATATAATAATAATAATGATGATAAAATAATAATAATAATAATAATAATAATAATAATAATAATAATAATATTAATGATGATAATAATAATGACAATAATAATAACAACAATAATAACAATAATAATGATAATAATAATAATAATAATAATAATCATCATCATCATCATCATCATAATAATAATAATAATAATAATAATAATAATAATAATAATAATAATAATGGTAATAATAATAATAATAATAATAGTTATAAATTATTATTATAATTATAGTTATAATCATACTTCTACTACTACTACTACTTCTCCTCTTCCTCCTCCAACTGCTACTACTACTACTTCTCTTCCTCCTCCAACTACTACTACTACTACTTTTACTACTTCTACTGCTACAACTTACTGTAATTATTGTTTTATTGAATATCATAATCATTTTTTTTACTATTACAACAATAATTTAAACTTTCATCATCGTACTGTTATAGCAATAATTAAGATTATCTAATTACTATAACAGTAATGATGATGACAATTACAAAAATAATAACAATAATTATAATCAGAATAATTATAGTAATCATCGTACTGTTATATCAATAATTAAGATTATCTCATTACTATAACAGTAATGATGATGACAATTACAAAAATAATAACAATAAATAATCAGAATAATTATAGTAATAATAATCACAATCATAACAATTGTAATTTTGATAATCATGTAGTTGTCTAATTTGCGTTCAAAATACAGCAAAATAAAGTTCAAATCGTTTTCTTGTTTCAATAATTTGTGTCTACATGTACATGTATACTATTACTAGCGGGCCATTTAGCCTCCACAGTACCACTTCTAAAAAAATACCAAAGAGTGCCTGGAGCCTCCATCACAACCAAAAGTCACACACAAGAACAATTCATCATAACCAACACTAACACCAACTCTGAAATGACATTTTTACTAAACCCTAGGGTTTAGTGTTAGTGAATAGGACAATAACATGCCTTTTGCTTAACACAAAGGGTGGTATTCGGTTTGAGCAGACGATTTCAACACCCTTCATCTGTCCATAACACCGCTGTAAACACCAACACCACCTGTCACCCCCTAACACCATCTGATTTCAGACTCGGTATTGGTGTCGAGTGTTAGTGTCAAATTAACACTAACACTCGACACAAACACCAATTCTGAAATCACCCAATGTAACGTTTGTCTATGGGAATTTGTACATAGCTGATGACATCAGCAGAGTGCTATGTACCGAAACTGCGGAACTGCACTCCGCGTATCGCGCGAGTGCAATATAGTCCGTGGGCCAGAGGGGTCTACCGTGCACCCCCCCATGATCCTACTACTTGGGTGTCATTTTGTTCATTGGTGACTCCTTCGATGGAAAAAAGATGTTAACAAGAAAAAAAAACTCATTTAGACTATGTTTTCTTTTCACATATTGGGACACATGTAAAATCACAACTTTTTCAACAAATTTACCTCGTTTTAGGGGTCGCTGAAATCTGGGCAGACATTATTGCCTGTATCTCAGTAACAACTTGTTTAATTTTCCTGAAACTTGTAGAAAATGTGCATTCTGTCATCCTCTATAGCCATATGAAATTGTGTATTCACATCATTTTTCATTCTTGTGTTAATGACGTCATCTTATTTGCATATTATGAAATATGCGGTTTTAACTAGCAAAATTGCTTCAAAAATTGAAAATTTTGGCTACACTTGTCAAAAGTTTTTTATCTGGATATAAATTGAAGCCACTGGCCTTCCAAAACGGATCAAATAGTTAGTCTGGACAATACTAAGTTGATCTAAACAATAAATTTGCACAAAATTATGTGAATAAGGTGTGTGCCGGTCAATTTACATATGCGTGCACACGTAAAAATGGGCGACTTTTTGAACAATTTCGCCGTTTTCTTTGGGATAGTGAAATCTGCGGACACTATATTCGCAATATCTCCGCAAAGACAAGCTCAATTACAATCAAACTTTTAGATAACATTGATCATGGAATGGCTAATCAGTAGATAACATTTGGTGGATATTGAGGTTATTGTTTTCTGTCAGTGACGTCATCTCATTTGCACAGATTCAAATAGGCATGTTTTTGCTGCTAATCACACATTGCGTGAATAGTAAACAATGTCTAGCCCTACTAAACTTGATCACTGAGCAATTATTGAAGCTGTTGATGAACAATAATTATTAAATTATTCAAGTCTGAACAAACCTCACTTGATTTTTTAATTAATTTGATCAACTCATTTGCATAAGTGGTCTGGAGGTCATTGCACAAACAGAAACGTACATAAAATGACGCTTTTGCAGAAATGTATGGTGTTTTTAGTGGAATTTAGTGGGGTTTTGCACGTTATACAATCTTTATTTAGGTAATAAATCATTGAGATGTCATTGAAAATTTTGGGGTACACTAATCTTCATATGAGCAGTCAATAAGAGTACATTTCAAAAGTACATTAATTTGACAATTAAGTTAATGATGTCAACTCATTTGCATATTAAAACTATACATACATTAATTGCCAACACTTTGATTGTCAAAAAAAAATGTTCCTTCTTCTTATACTTCCAACGAGTAACCTACACTGAGTGATTATGGCAAATGACGTCCGGTAACTATTAAACAATATCAACTTTGTTAAATTAATATTAATTAATTTTAAATAATTTGCATAAGATAATGAGCTTGTCTATGAAAAAACATGAAATACAGCAGATATGGTAAATAATACAGAAAGTGCTACAGCAAAGATCACGGGTCTGGGTCCCTGGCCATTCAAATCCAAGAAATCCTGTGGGGCGGGAGGTGGTTGTAAGGTTGCACAAGTCCTAAAGCTCATTCACTGGAAGGGGACATTGGGGTGTAAGTCATTCAATCCCAGAAATCTCTCAGGAGGGGGGGGGGTGGGTGTTGTTAAGAACCTTTCCAGTCCCTGAAAACTCATAAATTTGGGAATGAGGGTCACAATCTATTCAAATTATCCCAGGAAAAGACGGGAATGTATGGTATAACGTGAGTTATTTCGGTTCCTTTAAACTTATTCAAAGGGAGAGTGGATAAGGGGGAGGTGAGGGGGCTTTTCAGAAGGGGTGGGTGGGAGTCCCTGAAAACTCATACATGGACATTGAGGATTAAGTTTCACGATCTATTAAAATTTAAGAAATTCCAGGAAGATACGGGAACCGAATAACTCATGTTACCATACATTACCGTAATGTATGGTGATTTATCTCGGTTGTTTTATACTGATGCAGTGGGGGAGGATGAAGTAGGGGAATGGGGAAGGGGCTCATGAGAATAAAATCTAAATTCTGTTAACTCCCGTTTCGTAGTTTGCGAATTCATTTCAGTCGTTGAAATTTCGATCAGTGAAAGGAATGGACAATTTGTCAGCCTATCAAACTAATGGACTGTGTCCAGTGGTGGGGAAAGGGGGGGGGGGCTGTTAGAAGGTGGTTTGCAAACCATTCGCGTCTTCAACATGTGTAAAGTTTCACGGAGGGAGCCTACACAACTAATATGAGGGTAACAATATATTGGGGAGGGAGATTTACAAGAGGATCTAAATAATGATAGTAAACCTTAGCTTGATATTTGGGAAACCATTTCATTTGCTAAAAAGTCAATTGGTTGAAAACGGGAGAGAAGGTAGGTACTGAAATTTACTCAGATTGTCCGGCATAGGGAGGAGGGGGTGTCATGATCAGGGGCGTCGATCCATGTTTCGGATGGGGGGAAGGGGCAAAAGTGAAGGCCCAAAATTTTCGGCGCGCTCTGCGCACCAAATTGCGATACAAAATTTGGACCATTTTGTATGTTTAATGGTATTTTTATGCCATGTTTAGTGGTTGTATAGTGCTTTCCAAAGCTTTTTTAAAACGTATATTTGCATTGCATATTACTAATTTTTCAAGTTGTCAGGATCGACGCCTCTGGTCATGATCGGTGTGATGGCCGAGTGGA
>JZLH01S0607613.1:375-12125 GCA_001188425.1 Eucidaris tribuloides | reverse complement strand
CGATTGGCCCGTGAAGGGGGGGGGCAGGTTTGGGGGAGGGACCTATGGGAATAATTCACATTTACATCATTTTCTTTGACCAAACTTGGTGGGAATGATCCTTCAGTAGGGGGAGGGGATAGAGCGTTCCTAAAATGGTACATGTGGGCCCCCATGGGGGCCCGGGGGTCAGGGCCCAAGAGGGCCCAAACTAGGTAAGTTTATAACCACAAGCCCATTTGTAACCAAACTTGGATGGTAGTTGCATAACAGGGACCTCAATGTTATTTGGGGGTCAAAGGTCACATATGTAGGTCAAATGATAAAGTATACCTGCAATTTCTACTGGAGTTGGTATCAGCCCATTTGTAGCTAACTTGGATGGTCTATGTAGATGCCCTACATGTATAGGGACCTCAATGTTAGATTAGGGCCAAAGGTCACATAAGTAGGTCAAAGGTCATAAGTCTCGTTCATGTGGCTCCATTGGGCCAAAACTATGTAAAGTTGATGTTTTCTATGGGCATTACAGAGAGTTTGCGAGACCTCGGGTGAGCGTCGTGCCCCCGGGGCTCTTTTTTCTTGAAAACAATTACATTTACTCCCCTGAAAATACACGCAATGATGGAACTTGTGCAAGCAAATAAAATTTTGGTAATACCAAAATCCATTGTTTTAATTCAATAATGCATGAACGCTTTATAATTAGTTGTGTATCATATAAAAGAAGAGAAACAGGGCTTTACAAACATACCTAAATCATCAAACAATTTATTATGATTTTTTTTTTAATATTTAGAATACTTTTGCCACAAATCTTTTTTTTCTTTTTTTTTACTGGGATACACTGTATAAATAGAGCAGTAAAATTTCTCTAGCTTATTTCTTTCATATATTTTCATTTTTTTTGCCAGCCTGGGGAACACCCTCATGAGGTCATCATGTGTACCTATCAAGCAGTCAATGTTTACTCCTACAAGTACACTGTGGATGGCATGAATATCTTCCTCGTCAGTATCCTTAGCAATGGCAGCAGTGTAGCAATGGGAGTAAAAATAGAAGTAGAGTAGTAGTAGGAGTAGAAGTTTGGAAGAGTATTAGAAGTTATAGTAGCAGAAGTAATAGTAATAGTAGAAGAAAGTGTAACTAGAGTAGAAGTGCAGTGTACAGTGTAGTACTGTAATATAGTAGAAATACATGCATTGTAGTCAAAGTACAGTACATGAAGTAGTGTAATATAGTATTTAAAGTACATGTACTGTAGTATTTGAAGTAATAGCTGGAGTAAGTAAGTGATAGTGACAGTATTTCAGAACCGCCTCATATGTTCCTATCTGGGCTGACATGTTGGTAGTCGTTGCAGAGTAGTAACACTACTAGTAGTGGTAGAAGTAGTAGAAGTCGAAGTAATAGTAGTCATTGTTATAGCAGTAGTGTTAGTAGTACTTGTACTAGCTACAGTAATAGTAGTAGTAGTAATAATAATAGTATTAATAATACTCATAGTAATGGTAGTAATAGTGGTAGTATTTAGAAGTAGTCATGGTAATAGAAGTACAGTAGTAGTATTAGTGGTAGTCATAGTAGACTGTAGTAGTAGTAATAATATCATTGTATTAGTAATATTAATTGTAGTAAAAATAGTAGTCATAGTAGTAGTAGTCATAGTAATAGAAGTAGTAGTTAGAAGTAGTTTTAAATTTAAAGGCAGTGGATCTCATTTGCAAACATCCTCGCAGACCAGGAAAAGATAACCCATGCCCTTGGGCTATTGATGAAAAACATGTTTGTGAAATCTGGGGGGCAGTTATCACCTAGAATTTGAAAAATGCGAAAGAAAAACAATAGCCGTTTAGTGCACGTTCTATGGCAGGAATTTTTTTCTCGCGAGGAAAAAATTCAAATCAGATCCTAACGGTCACTATAATTCCACTGAAACTGAGTTTCTAGCTCCTATATTTTGCTGATGGTTCCCAGATGGCATTTTCTTCTAAACGCCATTGTATTTACACAATGTTAATTCTTAGGCATGCAAAAGAGATCCCCTGCCTTAACTTACTATAGTAGTAGTAATCATACTAATTTAGTATTTATAGTAGTCATAGTAGTTGTAGTAATATTGGTAGCAGTAGTAGTCATAGTAGTGGCAGCAGTAAGTGATAGTGATAGTATATCAGAAGCACCACATTTCTTCTTATCTGGTCAGACATGATGGTAGTTGTTGCAGAGTTGTAGCACTACTAGTAGTGGTAGCTGTAGTAGAAGTCATAGTAGTACAGTAGTCCTAGTAGTGGCAACAGTAAGTGGTTGTGATATGCCACATATTTTTCTTATCTGGTCAGACATGTTGGTGTTTGTCATTATTGCCATAGTGATTGGTTTTGCTGATCGGGAGAACACCTTCACCACGGCGACAGCTGTAAGTTTTTACTACTTCCTTTAAGTTTTCACTACTTCCTCTAAGTTTTCACTACTTTCTCTAAGTTTTCACTACTGTCTCTAAGTTTTTACTACTTCCTCTAAGTTTTCACTACTATCTCTAAGTTTTTACTACTTCCTCAAGTTTTCACTACTTCCTCTAAGTTTTCACTACTTTCTCTAAGTTTTCACAACTTTCTATAAGTTTTTACAACTTTCTCTAAGTTTTCACTACTATCTCTAAGTTTTTACTACTTTAAGTTTTCACAACTTTTTCTAAGTTTTCACAACTTTCTCTAATTTTTCAGTACCTTCTCTAAGTTTTTACTACTTTCTCTAAGTTTTCACTACTTTCTCTAAGTTTTCACTACTTCCTCCAAGTTTTCACTACTTCCTCCAAGTTATCACTACTTTCTCTAAGTTTTCACTACTTCCTCTAAGTTTTCACCACTTTCTGTAAGTTTTCACTACAGTAACTTTCTCTTTGTTGTAATACTAATCATTTATAGTTATGTCATCTTGCCCCTTCCCTTATTAAAGGGAGAAGGAGCCAGCAACTAACAAGCATAAGTGAAGAAAAAAAATGACATCGTGAGTATTGTGAGAATTGTGGTACATTGTGATAAAGGCAGCCTAAATAAGGGGTCCTGTGTGATACTCGCCCTCAGCAAGGCCCTAAAAATTAGTTAATTTGTGTTTATTTTACGTCTTTGCAAGTTTTATCCCGGGATAAAACTTCCCAAAACAGCTATAGGGGGGAGGAGTTTATCGATTTAAACAGTGCATACATTACCATGGTGCGACTAACACATGTCAGGTGGCATGCATCGGTCACGCATGGTCAGCTCAAGACCAGTGCACGTGTGATCTGAGTGGTTGGCAAGAACTCAAGTTTTTTCTTAACATATGCCTGTTAGTTGCTGGCTCCTTCTCCCTTTAAGGTAGTTTACCATAGACATGATTGTGCTTGTTTCAGATTCTTAGTGATAACCAACCCCTTTAATTCTTTGGCCTTTGCATTTTGAATTTTGAGATTACGTCATTTCATAAGGTACACAAATCTAGTTGCAAACAGGTGATTGTAGTGTAGGACATAGATTATACTAGAACTATTTTGTGACCTTGGATCACAAAACAACTCAACAGTTGCATTGTCACATTTTGCGCTTATTATGTTATAATTGTATGTCTGTGATTATGTGTAAATATAACACTATCATGTATATCATGTTATACATGTATTATGTATTTATACTATCATATATTTAATGTTGTACATGTATATTTGGTGGTAATCATTTTTATGCCTCCGCAACGAAGTTGCCGGAGGCATCATGTTTTCTGGTTGTCCGTCCGTGCGTCCGTTACCGGTTCTCGTTACCGCGATAACTTAAGAACCGCTAATCGGATTTTGATGTAACTAGGACCAAGTATGTACTATGAGGCAACAATGAACTGATTAGATTTTGGAGTTGAAAGGTCAAAGGTCAAAGATCACAGGGCCTAAAATATATCTGATTTGGGCTCAGTACTGTCAGTGATAACTTAAGAAATGCAGATTGGATTTTGATGTAACTTGGGTGAAGTATGTATTATGAGGCACCAATGAACTGATTGGATTTTGGAGCTGAAAGGTCAAAGGTCACCTGGGCTAAAATATGTCTGAGTTGGGCTCATTACTGTGATAACTTGAGAACAGCTGTTTGGATTTTGATGTCACTTGGGAGAAGTATTTAATATAAGGCACCAATTAATTGATTAGATTTTGGAGTTGAAGGTCAGAGGTCAAAGGTCACAAGACATACATGTACATGTCCGAATTGAGCTCATTGTCACGATAATTGAGGAACTGCTTATCGGATTTTACTGTAACTTGGGACAAGTATGTCGTGTCAGGCACTGATTAACTAATTAGATTTGGGAGTTGAAAGGTCAAAGGTTACAAGGGCTTATTCATCTCATTGGGGTTGCTACCATGGTAACTTGAGGCTTTTCAAATTACATCCATTGGATGTGAGTGTTGACTGCGGAGGCATACCCATCGACTGCGCGCAGTCGAAATGTTCTAGTGTTTAATAATACTTGGAAAAATATGACCCAACTTGAATTGAACCTATAACCAACTGCTGATGCTTGTTAGGCATATTAAGTAATAGATCATGCTTATTATACTCTGGAGGTAGTTACTTCCAAGATTATGACGAGAGAGTGGAATGTGCTTATCTTTGCAGAGATTCATCATGGGTCTGCTAGCCATCATCCCTCTGGCCCATTACATCGGTATGGGCATCACAAGGTCAGTCAAATCATTCTACAGCGTGGCTAAAAAAAATTGTGCAAGTGAAAAGTGCCCTCTTTGGGAATTAGAAGATACTATTGTGACATGATGCTAACATTGGCGTCAAGGGCACAGTCTTGGCTTTCAAATGTTGTTTGTTCTGTTCAATTTGCTTGTTTTAATCTTGTGATATGAAAGGGTAAAATCAAAATTGTGCCACTTTTACTGGGGAAGAGGGCTGTAGAAATCTATAATGGGTTCACACTTTCAAGATCAGTACAATTACATGACTGAGCAGTTGTTATGAAATTATTTCTTAAGTTTTGTCCCCATCAAATGAAGTCCATGAGGGGACTGTGAAAGGGGCTTCATACATGTGTACATGTGTGTGTGTCTGTGTATCTGTGTGTCTGTGTGTTCAAAATCACAAATGAAATACTACTCTTTTTCGTGGTGGATTTTGTTTTATCTGATAGGGCTAGGTAAGGGCTTCCAAACTTTTGCACAGAATTTGGAAGTTCATTAATTAATATGCTAATTTATGAAAAATTATTCAAAATCACAGGAATGCTACTATTCCTTCATTTCTAGGCAGATTTTGATTCTGTTTGTTTTATCTAATAGAGCTTGGTAAGAGTTTAAAAGTTCTGCATAGAATTTGTAATCTTGTGCTAATTTATTTAAATTTATTCAAAATAGATGATAAAAATACCACTTCTTTATTTTTTTTGGTGGCATCTTGCTCTGATTGCTCAGACTGATAAAGCTAGGTCAGGGTATCCAAATTTTTACACAAAATTTCAAATTTCATTAATTACACTATTTTATTTCTTGTGGAGTTTGATTATGTTATACCTCCGCAACGAATTTGCCGGAGGCATTATGTTTTCGGGTTGTCCGTCCGTCTGTCCTTTACCGGTCTCGTTACTGCGATAACTTAAGAACCGCTGATCAGATTTTGATGTAACTAGGACCAAGTATATGGGGCAACAATGAACTGATTAGATTTTGGAGCTGAAAGGTCAAAGGTCAAATGTCACCGGGCCTAAAATATGTCTGATTTTGGCTCGTTACCGCGATAACTTGAGAATGGCCAATCAGATTGAAATGTAACTTGGGTGAAGTATGTATTATGATGCAACAATGAACTGATTAAATTCGGTGTTGAAAGGTCAAAGGTCACAGGGCCTAAAACGTGTCTGATTTGGGCTCATTACCACGATATCTTAAGAATGGCGTGTTGGATTGTTTCAGAGACAACTGGCTGCCACAAATCCAGAAAATAAGCTGACCTCAAATTAAGGTTATATTGCTTACAATTTGCTCTGTCCCATTAAACATATATCATGACCTGTATAGATGAAGAAACTTGTTATTTGGTGTAAGATGTACGGGGCTTCTGTACAAGCCCATCGTCCCCAAAGGGTTAAATAGTTAATATGGTAATGAGCAAGGGGCTGAGTGAACATGAATGAAAGGCTGTGCTTATGCCATGGCTGTGCATAATGTTAGGTGTTTGCTCTGCCTGTCTGTATTTCACTTGCCACAAGCATTTAATTTTTCATGAAAGGAAGACCTGTTTCATTCTGGTGGTAAGCAATTTGTCAAGTCAAATTGTAAGCTAAATTTTCACCTGTATATTCCTTTAATTAATGTAATCCCATGAGCTGTTGTCTTCGGTAGTTGTCCTTTAGGGAAGTTGTCAGGTGGGAGTCATCCTTTGGGGGGAGTTGTGTGGGGGTTTGTCCTGATATGGGTACTAACAGTTACTGCTCCCTGCTTATGTTGTTTCTCCCCAGTATATCGGCCCAGAGCTCCCACGTGGTGGGTGCGGTCATCAATGCCACGTTTGGATCTATCGTTGAAATCATCCTCTACATCTCGTCCTTGTTAAAGCAGGCCAATCAGGACGAACCCACTCAAATCTGCTACTCTGAAATTGTCAAGTCTGCCCTGACTGGCACCTTGCTGGTTACAATGCTCTTCATACCGGTTAGAAGTTTTGATTTCTTTTAATACAGTAGTTTATTATCCCCTTGCCCGACGAAGTCTGAGAGGGATATAGTAACGCCGCTGTCCGTCCGTCCGTCCGTAATACTGGTTTCTGTTTGATAACTTTAGTAATGTTTGATAGATTCCCCTGAGATGTACATAATTATGTAGGTACATGATATCAAAATACAGCTCAAGTTCGAGTTTAGAGCAAGTACATGTAGCTTAATGGTCAAAGGTCATATCTGATTGAATGTGAAAATAGCTATATGATGACATAAATGGTACCCTGTGTACCAACTAGAATTCTGCCATTTTGTTCAATTATATATTTTTTTTAGCACTACCCTTGGTTACAAAATGATATAAAAGTTATGAAATAAGTGTGAAAATAACAAATTTAACTTCATTTTTACCCCACTTTTCGTAGGTTTATGGCTGTTTTGTTGTGCACTTGCACAGCCTCTGCATCATAACCACTGATTTTCGTGATCATAACTGAAGAAAATAAATTTGTTGACATGAGGGTGCTGCACAACATGGTACACTGTAGTATAACGGTACCCTGGGGTAGCTCGTGGTGCATCATACCTTCTTCTTCCAGTAAAGTGCAACTTCAAAACCTGAATATTACGTACTGTAGTGTGTGCATGTGACCAACAAGACGCATGCACCCTGTAGTCAAATTCCTCACATAAAAGTGAAGGATAATTAGATCAGTATTTCTGGTAGCCACAGCGTGCCAGGTATTCCAAGTAAGAAAGATCCGCCATTTTGTTGAATTATTTATTTTATTTTTCAGCACGTGTACCCCTTGGGTTACATAAATTATGTATAAAGTTATGTAATAAGGGTGAGAAATAACTACCATTAGCTTTCATTTTTTACCCAGATGACCATTTTCGAGTAAGTTTATGCTTTTTGTTTGTGCTAACCTTTGTCCACCGAGCCTCTGCATCATTACCCACTGATTTCAGCGATCATAACTAAATGACAATTGTATTTTTTTAACAGCAAAGAGGGCGCCTGCGACAACAGCCGTAGACCCGCGGTATTGCGTGGTCATCATATAACATGGTTTTATACCCCGCTAGACGCGGACGTATTATATGATATCACTGCTCCGGGTGTCCGTCGTTAACGTTTTCCTTAGTATAAGGCCGATAACTTCAGTTTACTAACCTAGCCCTCATATAATTTGGTGTGGTATAATTACTACATTGGATCCCAGGAAGCCTATTGATTTTGAGGTCGAAAGGTCAAAAGTCAAGGTCACAGTGACATGTTTTCATCTTACCATTGTGAAGTCCTTGTAAACGTGATAACTTCAGTTTAACTTAACCTAGGCTCATATAATTTGGTGGGTATGATACTAGTATAGATCCCAGGAAGCCTATTGATTTTGAGGTCAAAAGGTCAAAGGTCAAGGTTACAGTGACATGTTTTCATCTTACCCTTGTGAAGTCCTTGTAAACGCGATAACTTCAGTTTAACTTAACCTAGGCTCACATAATTTGTTGTGTATGATACTAGCATGGATCCCAGGAAGCCTATTGATTTTGAGGTCAAAAGGTCAAAGGTCAAGGTCACAGTGACATGTTTTCATTTTCCGCGTTACAGGCGGGCGTATTATGTGCTCGTCACAGCGACACTCTTGTTGTTCAATATCTGTAGTAATTTTCAACAGATTTTCATGAGATTTGGTATGTAGGTACATGATATCAAAATATAGCCCAAGTTTTATTTTGAGTGCATGCAGTTGATCTGCTAGAAGTTACTCCTCACTTATTCATTTTATTTTGGTAGAAGCCAACAAAGGAGAGCTCATAAAGCATTATTGTCCCTTGGCTGTGTTTTGGTAATGTGTGAAAATATGATTATTTTGGTCTCGCCTCCGTAGCAGTAGCAAGACATAGGCGCCGCTCTTCGAACGGTAGCGGTGTCAACATCAAAAACTTAAAGACACTATATAACATCGTGGAAGACCTGTTTAAAAAATTGTCAAACTTTGCTATCTGACATATCCTACAGTGTTTGAATAGTAACACCCTAGAACACAAAAGTTCAGACAGTTATTCTGTCACTGGTAAAATATGTAAAGATAAAAGTTGGCACATGAATTATTCTCGGCCGATAGAAAAATCTGCAACACAGCAGTCTATTGGGAAAAACTGGAATGGTCTCACAATGATTTTCACTCTTTTAAAGCACTTAATGATCATTTTGAACTGTAATTTTTTCAGGACTTCATTTTTAGACCTTATCAAAGACAATACTAGCAGGGGGAATTATGTAGCTTACATTTTTTAAAATGGAAACATTGTTATACAGTGCCTTTAATCCAAGGATATGTTTTTGAATTTTTTACAAAGTTTTGAAAGTATGTTCGTATTCCATGGAACTTGGACATAAGGATGATGAAGTATCACTTATCAATTCATTCAAATTTCAAGGTCAAAGGTCATTTTGGTCAACAAACCTAGACTACTTTGTTGCATCAACATCAAAACTTAATCAAAGGTTAGGAATGTACATTTTTTAACTAACTTTTGAAATTATGTGTTCGTATTCCATGTAACTTGGTAATGAGGGTTATCAAGTATCACCAATCATGTGGTAAAAAATCAAGGTGGCAATTAAGTCAAGGTCAAAGGTCATTTCAGGTCAACAAACCTGATGTTGTGGCATCAAAATAAACTTAACCAAAGGTTTAAATTTTTAGCATTATAAATATTTGTTCAAATTCCATTAAATTTGTACTCAAGGGTTATCAAGTATCACAAATCATATGGCATAAAGTTAGGAAATCAAGATCAAATGTAATTTTAGCAGAATAAACTTTGATAAAGTTAATTTTCAAATCAATATTAAATGTCCAGAATCATATGACATTTCCAGGTCACAAAGTCAAGAGTTCTGCCATAGTGGACTTCATATTGAGACCACCAGGAGTGTTCCACCTGTTTAATTTGAAAATATTATGAAATTGTACTTCTAAACGATAAATACCTTTAAATTGTTTTCTTGTTTTGTGTGTGTGTAATCACAGGGAATCTGTATGATGGTGGGAGGTCTGAAGCACAAGGAACAGCGGTTCAATGTGCGATCCGTGTCGGTCAGCTCCACGTTGCTTTTCATCTCGGTGACGGGGGCGTTTACTCCTACTATCTTCACCATGACCCTAGGTGGATTTGAATGCACTGTAAGTCAGATGCATACCACACATTCATTGCACACCACCCAGTCATTGCATGCCACACACTGCGTGCCACACACTGATTGCGTGCCAGCCACTGATTGCGTGCCAGCCACTGATTGCGTGCGACCCACTGATTGCATGCCACCCACTGATTGCGTGCCACTTCCACTTGAGTGGTTAGTGCCTCTCCTGATTGTCGTGCTACTCTGATTGCGTGCCACTCACTGATTGGTGTGCCACTCCTGCAATTGCCGCACCCACGTGATGTGCCTGCCACTCCCTGGAGGCGTGCCACCCACTGATGCGTGCACTCCCTGAGTGCCTGCCACCACCTGATTGCGTGCCACCCACTGATTGCGTGCACACTTCCCTGATTGCTGGCCACACTGATTGCGTGCCACGCACTATTTGCGTGACACCCACTGATATGCGTACACCCACTGATTGCGTGACATTCCTGATTACGTAGAAAAAACACTCCCTGATTGCGTCCACTCCCTGATTGCGTGTCCACTCCCCTGATTGTCGTGCCACTCCCGTGATTGCGTGGCCACTCTCCTGATTGCGTCCAACTCCCGATTGCGTGCCACTCACACTGATTGCGTCCACACTCACTGATTTGCGTGCCACTTCCTGATGCGGTGCCACCCACTGATTGCGTGCCACTCCTGATTGCGTGCCACTTTATGCACTGAATTGCGTGCCCCACTCCGCTGATTGCGTGCCACCCCACTGTGATTGTGCTCAGTTATACCTCATCTGAAAGAGCAGAGTCTGCTCTTCAGATGAGGTATAACTCATATAACCCTTTAACACCTTATTAACCCTTTGGATCCTATAATTAAAATATATTCAAAATTCCTTCGGGATATTTCATTAAAATAATTACAAAAAAAACTAAAGACATTCAGATCTGTTATTGCTGGAGTGACTTTGGACATAGAGCTTCAAAATAAAAATAAATTCCCCAAAACTAAACTTTGGGCTTTTAAGGGGGATAAAAAAATACGTGACTGCATCCATTCTAGCAGATTCTAAGCAAATGATTTAATTCTTGATTGAAACAGAACAAACAATGGAAATCCACAGTTCAAACAAACATGTCAATTTGAATAATCTATGTAATAACATGGCAAAATCTTTAGACAATAGAGACGCACTCTCACATTTAAATAAAAAAGTCCTTCTAGTATATCAAGACAAAAATCTATAGCATATAAATATGATAGTAAACATCACTTGATTAAAGCAAAGTTTAGTTTTGAATTTTTTGTATTTAAAAGCTTAGTGCCCCAATAGTCATACCAACCTGCAATAATAGATTCTGAATTCTTTAGTTTTTTTTTAATTATAGTATATATATAAACTATATTATAACTAATATACAATGTATATATAACTAGTATTAATTAAGATATTGAACTATATTCTCTATTTATATATCGGCATCCAAAGGTGTTTATAAAGGCCTTTTAATGTTATCATGTGTTACTCCGTCAATACTGAAAGAGCAGACTCCTGTTCTTCAGAATTGAGGTATAGCTCATATAATCTTTTAACCTTTGGATGCTATAGTATGGTAAAATATAGCTTAAAATGCGCCCCCCGACATTTTCATTAATTAATTAAAAAAACTAACTAAGACAAATAAAAGTTATATGAGTTATACCTGTCATATGAAAGAGGCAGAGTTCAGATGAATATAACCATCACCTTAACCTTCGGGACGACGGGCTTGTATCAGAACCCCATTACCTACACACTCAGACACGATTTTTAAGGGCTTCTCCACAGAGCCCCAGAAACATGATAAACTTTTCAGTGAAACTAACGATAAACACAAAGTTATTTGCCTACCATGCATTTCTCAAAGAGACACTTACG
>JZLH01S0607570.1:3245-13245 GCA_001188425.1 Eucidaris tribuloides | reverse complement strand
ATCACAAACCATTGATTCAATTTCAGTTTACAAAATTTTGAGAAATCGTGTAGCGGGTGTTCTGTCTCAGGATTCAAGGTCATTAACATTTATTTAGCACTTTGTTCTTCATTGCTGAATTTTGCTTTTTTGTCGTTTTTCCAGTCCTATATCTGATATCCTTTGATATTTAAGTCAAACTGAACAAAAAAATCGAATTAGATTACCGATGCCTAAACATTATGAGCTTTCCTAAATTATCGACCAGAGGGAAAACAGTGTAATTGTGTAAACAATAGCATTTTATTTGTCAATTGAAAACAACAAAATAGTGTAGAAATAAAATGCCATACAGCGAAGTCCCTGCAGCCCAATGGAGAAATCTTACGTGTAAGTAACACTAGATGGCGCTTGTCAATTCGCGTCGTTTTCGTATGCCCCGTCAAGTTTTTCGACAGCGGACACACATTGTAACTGTGCGGCTGTGCAGTTGGTATATATACTGTTGCTGTTGGTGTAGTGCTGGTTCGTAGTATGAATGCACCCTTGGTCTCGTAACCCCAACCACCAAGAGTAAATGAAAAATAAGAAAATAAATAAAAACATAAAAATACATACATACATACATACATACATATATACATACATACATACCGTATACATAATATGAACTATAAGATAAAATTTTTTCAAAAACAAAAAAAAGGAAAAGAGAAGAAGAAGAAGAAGAAGAAGAAGAAGAAGAAGAAGAGAAGAAGAAGAAGAAGAAAGAGAGAAGAAGAAGAAGAAGAAAAAGAAGACGAAAAGAAGAAGAAGAAGAAGAAGAAGAAGAAGTGATAAAATACTCAGAACCAAATAGGTTGAAACAGATATCAATATATTCACCAACTGGAGTGTATCTCCTGGCTGAAAGGATTTGTCTTGAACGTATTTATTTGAGAAGAAACAAGTGTTCATCTTACCAGTATTGAAATACTATGGTGCCCTGATAGAAATGATCCCATACAAAACTTCACAACAAATTCGCCTATCATTGCACAATGTGTACTTTGAGTATTTTCCCTCTTTTATTTCCTTCTCTTTCTATGTTTTTGCAAGAAGAAGACATCTTGACTGCATTCAGTTTTGGGGGGGGGGGGGAGGGGGTCGTAGTTGTATATTTATAATGCCTAAATAACACTACGGTATTTATTGTCATGGGTTTTTCACATGAGTAATATTTTTGTTTATTTTCAGACTGTACGTCAAATTTTATGCTTTGTTTTGCATGACAATGAATCTTGACTCTTGAATTGATAATCTGACCGTAAAAATTTAGACGACACATCACGACAGAAGCCTTGAACAGTGTTCATGATTCTAGAGAAATTTTATCTCAAAGTAAGGACTTACTTCTTCCAAACCTGCCATTTGGCTTTAGTAATACTGTTGAATTAGAGCACAAGTAAGTTAAGTTCACATGTCGGTCATCCGTGCGAAACTGGCCAAAAAAAATGTGTTCCATACGTAACCATACATAAACCATCCATAGTTTTTCCAAAGAAGTTTTTGGATCTGCGTATCGAAAAGTGTGTAGAGATTGTAAAATTTAACCAAAAGGCTTGGTAAACAAGTATAAGAGAAACTTAAAAGGTCTTTTTAGATACCTGTATAGACTAGAATATCCCATAGAACCTAACAATACAGCGTGTCCCCCAAAAAATGTCCCTCTGATAAACTGCAAAATTACCGCCAAAATCAAATATCATTCTGAATAAAATGTTCAATTCTAGTTCAAATGTTCAAATGTTCAATTCTAACTTTTGTGAAAATTTCATTGGTCTCGCTTCATTGGTTTTGAATACACAGTCTATTATGTAACAGCAGTGCATTTCAGCCCATTCCAAGATTGTAGTGCTACATCAATGCATCAACCTGAATGTAAATCAGGTGGTAGGACGTGTAGGAGAACATTAAAAGTTCATAGATGGACGTGGAATAACAAACCATAAGTGGAACACACTCTGTGAAAGCAAACACGACCAATGGAACAGAACTTTGATTAGTTTTCATTTTAAAAAAGTGGATGAACAGTCGTTGAGATAATGTAATTGAAGCAAGGAATGAGCCTCAATGAGGTATAATATGTCTGTGATGTGCCTTTCCTTTTATCAAACTTGGAATTGGCTGAATAGCACTGTCATTTCATAAGAGCCTGTGTATTCAAATCCAAAGAAGCGAGACCTTTGGAATTTTCACAGGAAATAAGTGGGCTTTCTAAATATGTAAATTAAATTGGGTATAAAACTTGATTTTGGTAATTATTCTGTGGTCTATGAGAGGGACATTTTTTCTGGGACATGCTGTATTGATTGTGTGAAAAACAGCATTCAATTTATTCCTGCGTCTCTTCACAATGACTCTGTGACGGTGCAAACTTCATGAATGTTTTAAGACTACTTCTTGCTACTTGCATCTAAATAATCGACGAACAGACTGGCACCAAAGACAATCATTATTGTTATACGAGCACGTTTGCAGGTTTAGCCTCCCGGCTACACAAAAATAAACGTTTATGAGGACCCTTCAATCCTAAAACACAAGAGATCTCATCAAGATGTACCGCCAATTATAATCATGGTCGACATTCCATCCTGTAGATTCATTGCTCCCTGATATTTTAGGGAAAAAGCAAACAACAAGCGGGTGCCACTATTTATATACACGGAGATCAACTGGCTCATAATATTAAATATTTTTAGGCCGAAGATTGCAATGTCAATGACCTTGTGATGAATCAAAGAGGAAACACCATTCTCTGTTCACATTCGTTAGGTGAGTAACCAATACATTAATGAACAACTTGCCACAAATAAAGGTGGTCATTTTCTCACCTGTCTGAGGTGAGAAAATCGAAGGAACATACAAAGCGTCTAACTAGGGGAAGAATATAATTACGGTCAGGTAAAAATAAATCCATTGTTCGACGCATCCTTCAGCCTTTTCACTTTTCATAGCTGAGAAGACTATTAAATTTTTAATCGACTTTGCGTGCCATTGCAAAGGATGTCATTGGTTTCCTTTTCTTCGAGTGCATGATTGTCTCAGTAAATTTGTGCAATCATATCAGTAGATTATAGTTTGCTAATAAATTCAGAGATTGTGACAAGACTAGTATTTCACCATCGATTGGGCGGTAGTTAGACCTATAAGTGAACGGAGCATTACAGTACAAAAATTCAATATACAACAGGAAAAGCAAAATATTGCTTGCTACTGCATGTTCCGGAAAGAGCTGAATTCTTATGGACATCGGCTCATTAAAATTGGTTTAATATATAATGATGAAATAGGGTGTTTGCAATTCATCTTTAACCCACCCATCATACATGAAAATATCGTCGGCTAACTTGCTTCTGTGATAACAGCGACCTCTACAGTCGGATTATTTTGAACCCATCGAATTACGATAGCCTCTATATCTGGTTTCTTTTCAATATTGCCCCAAATATCTATTATGTGAGAAATAGTCGTGTTTACATTATGAGAATGATAAAGGGCCTTCTGTAGGCCATGCACATACCAACTGTGAGCTGATACTTATTGGTAATCTTTAACTACCCGGTTGACAACTAAACATGCATCATCAAGATGGATTATTTAGATTTATCCAAAAGCACTGCAACTTTTATTTCAAATATCAGGAAATACTAGCACCTCCAATTCATAATCTCTTGCAATGCATGTGCATCGAAAAAAAAAATAATACAAGATCAAAAAAGTAGAATGAAAAAAGACATATACACACACACACACCTATACGCGTTTCTGGTGGAAATCGAGGACTCATTTAACGAATAGGTATGATAACACATAACCGAGGACTTATGTGTTAGTCCATCGAGGACCCATACGTATATTACCGCTTGACCGAGGATCTGTACGAATTAACGTGACTGAAGACCCTACCCCTAATGGAAGTACAGTTGATTTGCTGTTTTATTCCAGCGTTCGAACCGAGGACGTCCTCGGTTCCATGTGTGTCCTCAATTCAGTTGAATAGTTCGCATGTGTGTTCCTCGATTTCCACCACGGGTAAGTCGCACACACACACACAACCACACACACACACACACACACACCAAACACACACACACACAACACACCACACACACAACACACACACACACACACCAACACAAACACGAAAAACAAGACAAACAAAAGGATAATCACGTTTTACTGTTTCTCAGGAGGGGAAGTGCTTAGCTTTTGTACGTAGTTTTCCTGAAAAAATATCCACGAAAAATACGAATAAAAATATTGTTACTCTATGCGTGTGTGATTTTGCAGAACTAAAGGGTCTATACCAGTACTTCAAAAGAGCAAAAAGTCGAAATAACCGCCAAAAAATAGCACTTTCGTGGGGGAAACGGTGAGACGGAGTCCTGGAATTGCGCACCATTACTCCCAGACAAACACATAATTAGATATGAGCCTTTGCTGTCTAATTCTTCCATTGATTTTGTTTTCAGTAGTTGCACCAGATAAAGCAATTTTTTAATATTATTTTTTCTTCACACCATCGTTATTTTAGTGGTGAATGTTGTTGATTTACAATGTGCATTGTTATCTCAAGAACATCGTAATTTATAGACAACAAATAAAATAGGGTGACTAATGTTTTGCACTATTGATGACAATATTGTAACAGAATGCTTGGCAATAAATACTATGGAAATCATTGGGCCACTTGTCAAGAGGAGAGAACAATTCCTTGTGATATAATTTATTTTATGTACTGTAATTGTAAATAATATAATTACGTCTCGCTGTGTTATTTATCAATGAGTCGCGTTGCTGTATACCCATGTATACAGCTGGTACATTTCAACTTTAGTATTCTAACCTTTCTAGACGTTTTCATCTTCCATATGGACCAAAGACCCGATAAACCAAAGGTCCGTCAGACCGAAAATACTGAGCGTTTACACTTCGTAAGAGCGCCATGCGCCTGAAATCATGCAGGCTCCCAATAATGTCCTTGGCTTAAGTTGGTGACTAGGACTCGAACTCGTACTCGGTATCGGGGAGTGGTGACTCGAACTTGGACTGGGACTGGGACAATGGTCACTCGGACGAGGACTAGGAATCGGGAGGTGGTGACTAAAGAGACGCTAGTGCTATAGAGTTTGTCGCATTAACGA
Organism: Eucidaris tribuloides; assembly: GCA_001188425.1. Taxonomy (NCBI): domain Eukaryota; kingdom Metazoa; phylum Echinodermata; class Echinoidea; order Cidaroida; family Cidaridae; genus Eucidaris; species Eucidaris tribuloides. The sequence goes on along the minus strand of JZLH01S0607570.1, from coordinate 8,080 downwards.
CCTTTTGCCTTCTCCCTCTCCATGATTCAGAGGTAATGTCCCTGTTATTCTCAGTTAATGGCAAGTAAATGATAGACTGTAAATGAAGTGGGGATGTTTCTTTACGGGGAGGGGGTAATGTTTCATTATTTCACTCAATGAGGGGTCTACATCATTTATCTCGACAGTCGCAGTGGACTTTGAATATGATGTCAGTATTGCTTAATTTGCTTTGAACCTCCTAGAAGGGGTAATTCTTGGTACTAACATTATTGAAAAATTACCCACGACGTTCATGTTTTGGGTCACCAGGTGGGCCTCTGATCGGAAGAAGGGGGACCAGTCTCCGATCCCCATACCTCATCCCACATTGGAGCACTGCCCGACCATTTCGCCTCCACTAGCCCCTATCCAGCGCGCAGTTGTTGCCCGATGGATGGTGTGATTCAGCGCTCTGTCATCTGACTCATCGCGTATCGCCACGGCTTGGAGGTGGCCAAGGACTACGCATTTCCTGCTCTCTTAGGCTTCTCCTAGGCCCCCACTCTCAGGGACCGCCTTAGCAATCCCATTTTTTTAAAGGTTTATGACCCTTTTTTTTCGGAAAGTTATAAATGACAGCAGAATGATTAACTTAGATCTGACATCTGCATAAAATGGATCACAATAATGTAGGCTACTTATCACATTTATGCTAGTATGTGTTTGTTGTTGTTGTATGTCACGATTGATTGTTGTTCGTCGGTTGGTTGGTTTGTTATTCACCTGTCAACATGTCTTCGTCTTAGATGGAAAGACTGCGAAAAATTATGTTCTCCTTCTAGCTTGTGGCCGGAAGTCACCAAATCGTGTTCAGGACAGGAAGCGCAGGTCCCGGGTGCAGGTGTGGCTCAATGGATACGACGTTCAATTGTGTAGGTAATGAAACGCATTGTATAGACAGAGAGCTATCAGTTCTTGGTATGAAGAGGGTTAAACGAAAATAGGATCCAGATTTTGTTTGAGTGCGACTGTTCCGTCTGCTTCCGACTTGTAGGCTGATGGAGATCATGGAGTTGACAATATACGTAAGTCCGTCCTTTTGATAGGATGTAAAATGAAGGACCCGTACAACACTATGTAGATCAACATCCTTTGCACGTGTCGTGTACCGATGACGTGCTTCTTTGCTCGTATCAGGATTCAGGAGTACCACGTGCTTGCGAAATCACACAACAAATTAAATCCTATTTTTTTTTTAATTTATTCATTCTTTATTTCGCAGACAATGTGTATAAAAGTAAATAATACATACAAAGATTTTAAATATATATATTACACACAAAAACAAACACACTGTCATATACATGTACAGGCCTTGCCACCTCAGCCACCACCCCCCCCCTCCACAATTACCAGTCTACCAACTAATTAGCTGCATCTCAAACATCCATTCCCCCATTACACATGAACCCATCTTAACCCACCTGCTATCCAACTAATCCCATCCCACAGATGAATAAAACCCTCAGCATCCACCAACTAGCTCAGGCAAGACAGAAAAAGAAACATGTTTACTCGTTAAGTATTTTTTTTTCTATGACGAGGGTCTCATCCACAGATTCTTAAACATTGATAATCAAGACTATAATGTATTTTCCATTTTTTTTTGAAAATTAGTAGAATATGAAGACTGCTAAATTGTTTTGGCTGAATGTGACCACACTGAAATAAATGTGCTCCTTGAGGATGTACATGTACTCCTCACACGTAATAAACCCTTCATACCAATATCGGAACGAGCAAGATGAAAACCCAATTTGGTGGTGTACCTGCAAGCCGATTTGCAAAAATTATTTAAATCAGTACAATGAATGTTTACACTATGAAAGATGCATTTAAAATGTGGAATCTGAAACAATATGGATTCTTCAATTTATGTCAATGACAGCTTTTACACTTATTTTCAGAAACGATGTTTTATTTTTATAATCATTCAAGTTCACTTGAAAATAAATGGAATAATAATCTAACGTGCACATGAACATATACAAAAACCTGCTAAACAAATTCTCGACAGTAGAAGAGCGCGCCCGGAAGCTGTCGAGATGTAAGCCGATATGGTTGCCATGGCTATTAAACTTTTCAGCCAATCCCTGACTACAGCAAGGGTACAAGGAGATGCGCTCATCAAAACATGCGAGTTGAACTGTTCGGAAGTATAGTTAATCTTTAGAGCAGTAAAATGATTGCCTGCTAAGGAACGAAAGTGTCTGTGATGGAGCGCATGTACAGAACAGGGTAACATTTGCCAAGCTTTTGGCTCACCCATATTTCGACATTCTGAAGATTTTGTCACGTCTGGGCAGATATTGAATTGTTCCAAGGACTTGAAATAATGGAGAGACGCTTATGATGAACACGCGAAAGTGGCATGCTATTCAAACTAGTGGAGAGAATTCACTTTTGAATCTGTACGAATCGAAGGTAAGCAAACGAGATATATGTTCCAACTCTGTCGAACGTTTCTATACATTTAGCAAGATTTGATTATTCATTTACTGCAAATAACACTGAAGTTAGGTCGATTACATTCTATGGAATGGGGTAATTATTATATACTCTTCTTGAAGTTCTTGAAGTGTGTACAATTTTCATGAGCGTTCCTGACTACGGAAACCGTCAAGAGGTTAACAGGAAAGGCGATATTTTATTTCTACTAAATTCTTGGTTGCAAATTAAGCACTTTTTTATGAAACCACTTACCTGTGCCATTCTTTCAGTGTTATATTATTGTTAAAGCCTTATCCTAATATTTAAGGGTACCTTTATATCATTTATTTTAAACAAAAACAAATCTAACATTTTCATTCTAAACTAGCATGGGATTGTACAATAAATGTCACTGTCTATCTGATAATGTGCATTGACCCCAGAAGTCCAAAACTTCATCCGTTGTCAATAAATAACTTATCGTTACATATTTTCTCCAATAAGATCCATTTGTTTTATTTGATGGAAACTAATTGTATTCGATTGTTGGTTAACAACATGTGGTTCTACCTACAAATTTTATACTGATTCCCCATGAAGTACAACGACGGGGGAGGGGGGGGGGTAGGCTTATACTCCTAACAATTAACCAATCGAAATTTGCAGGCAGAAATAACTCATTCAGTCTCAGCTGTTGAAATATTGTGTTTAAAATATTCCAATGCAGTAATTCGTTTTATATATTTAAGGTTAGGTAGTACAACATGGCTATCTTTCCATGTTCTTCTAAATATAGAAAATATACTTATACTTTTATCTTAAAATCTAACATTATTTGTGCAGGAAATAAAACCAGTCGAGTTATATAAAAGAACTCATAAATATCCTGGTTAAGAAATCATATGTGTGTATTGTTCTCCTCCTAAAATGCGGAATGAATTATTTCCGAATCCCATTCTATACGTGCACGGAGACGCGATGGGAAGTAGGGGCGCCATTTTGTTTCCTATGTCCCTCACACAGTGAGTTCGTCACTCGTACTTGATATGACTGATTTTGACATCAAGTTGGCAACGTCCATGACAAGCGATGATTTGAAGAGACGGCTGCTTTGGCATTTGGCGTACATTGGATATGCCTCCAAGTTGGCGCAATTGCATTTAAACTCTACCTATACAAGTTTGTTGCATGTAAGATATGTATACAATTATTGAGGCCCACAGAGCCATTCTTTATGAATAGTATGAAGTACCGTCATTGTGTGCTAGTAGATTTACTATTTACGATACAATTACATAGAGTATCTGCGGTAGAGTAAAGATTGGTTAAAGATCATGCTTGATACAATAATTTGTGAACTTTATAGAAAAATAAATAAATAATTTTGTGTTGACATGTTCTAGGTCTACGTTTATTAAAAATACATGTTAACAACCTAAAAACTTATGATTGTACGCTTTCATCAGCTGATTAAGATCTCCGCTAACATGAGGCTGATTAAGAACATCGAAAGAGAAAGTATCCCAAATAGTTATAGTTCAGAGACACTTTCGTGGTCTGAAACCTTCAAAAAGGAGAAGGTATTTCATATAGCTATGAGTTTAGGGACCTTTTCAGAATATGCTATACCTTCTCGAGGGAAAGGTATCCCAAATAGCTATAGGTTCAGAGACACTTTCGGGGTCTGAGACCTTCTAAAAGGAGAAGGTATTTCAAATGGCTGTGGGTTTAGAGACCTGTTCAGAATATGCGACCTTCTTGAGGGGAAGGTATCCCAAATAGTTATAGGTTCAGAGACCTTTTCAGAATATGCGACCTTCTCCAGGTGTATCCCATATGGTTTTGCGTTTCAGAGATCTTAGGACCCACGGGCCAAAGATTTAAATTAAGGAATGGGTCTACGGTCGCTGGAACCTTGGATCTCCCGGATCCCATGGTTTTCTGGACTTTTGATCTCCTGAGCCTTCTGGTCATTGGGTTATAAGCCAACTGATAGACGCCAACAATAAGTCGTTTGGTCTAGGACCCATGGACCAAAGATTTACGTTATAGGAATAGCTCTTCGGTCGCTAGGACCTTTGATCTCCTGGACTCAATAGTCTTCCGGACTTTTGATCTCCTGAGCCTTCTGTCCATATGGGCTGTAATGCAACCAATCAACGTCAACTTCGAGTTGTTTCGGTCTCCCGGTCCGTCGGTTTGGCTGGCATTAGGCCAGACCTTCCGTTCTGAGGCAGACCTGGAATTCATCTACTGGACATATAACGTGTGAATATGGAAGTTCAAACAGTTTGTCATTCAGCCGGGTGTTAATGAAACTTCCCTTGTATCAGGTTATAAAAGTTTCGCCTATATGCAAACATCGACCGTTAAAATGTGTTCTC